>CABEEJ010000030.1:587429-608323 GCA_901482245.1 Timema douglasi
ATAAAATATGTATATATATATATATATATATATATATATATATATATATATATATATATATCTTAGTGTATGGGGTAAGAAAGAGCAGGAAATAGGATGGAAAATTATTATTCAATGTGGAAAAGAAATTTATTGGGTGTCGTAGTGTGGTCAGACAAACCCATCCTATAACAGAACCCCTCAAATTATCGACTAATGTAGTCAGCAAGATTTAATGGGATTGTGAACTAGTTCCCAAATCAAGTGCTCAGTAAACATTGTTTAACGTCCGGTCCTCAGTTGCATGCTGTTTTATCTTTGCTCAAACTTGATTAAATAGGTAGGATATATTTAATTATAAAACCATTGAGATTTTCTATTATATTTCTCAGATATTGTACATCAATAAATATTCAATAAGTTTCATAAGTATCTCTTAAATTCAAGTGTTTAAGGCGGCTGCCTCGCTCAGAGAGAAAATATCAATCGCTCTCAAGTCACACGGCGGAAATACAATGGTCTGTATCATATTCTGGAACTACTTCTCTAGTCTGTATACGCTTATACTCCCTTTTACCTTTCACCTGCAACCATCCTTTGTCATGTCAATCAGAAAGGGGAGAAAGATAACTATGAAACTTGTTATCTAAATGTAAAGAGGAAAGCTCGCTGCTAGTTCTCAAACATATTTATATTTTCTTTTGTGAGCTTATCAAAAATATTAATGTGTTTGTTAGAGGAAGATTAAATATGGATTCCGTTTTCATCAATCCTAATCTCATAGCTTCACAAATATGATTAAAACATTTTTGAAAATGAGCTTATATCACATTTTCAAACTTTTTTTTTCTATTAATAAACCTCAAACTAAAGGGTTGTTAAGAACCCTGTTGTAATATTTTGACTTTATTTTGGAGTGAGCCATATTTTGAAAAAACTTAACTAAAATTAAATATTGTGTTATAGATGAATGTCTGCACGACAATTTACCCCTTACTGAGGTGGCCCATGGAGACCAATATAAATAAAATTTGAGTATACTATCTAATATATTTATATAAAGTTCATTTAACTTGATTATTAGACATGTTATCTGTCTGTCCAGATTTTTATACCGTGACAGCTGTTAAATGCGTAAACTAATATTAAAGAGATTTGGCAGGGACATTATTTGAACCTAGGCCAAACAGCGTATCTATAGTACAGGGTTTTAAAATCTTTTTATCAGTTTCAAGATGGAAGCTGCTCAAAAATATATATGTCTGTTTTTTCAGTGATAACTGTATATGCGTTGACCAATTTTAAGCAAATATGACCAGGACATTCTGTAAGTCTTGGCCGAATAATGTAAGTACAGTACATAGTCTTTTAATCAGGCTATTTGTTTAAAATATATGGTGGCCTCTCAAAAGGTTTTTCGTATAGTGGTTCATCTCAAGTGATTTGAATTAAACATTTTAAGCAATCGATCTAGTACCTAAAACATATTTTAAATAACATACATTGAAAGATTTAAATCATGTAAACAACAGTTATTTCTATTAATTTAAATATACCGGTAGTTGCCTTCATTAGTTTTCTTTCTATCGTAATCATCAAGAAAAATAACAACTTAAATTCCAAGGATAAATTATAAAATACATTTAAACTTGAGGTCTGACATTTTATCTCAGTCGCTAGCCTGTTTATCTGCTGATTTAAGGGTCCTGAGCTCGATTCCCACCATGGCAAAAAATATATAATTGGGGAATTGTGGGTTTCCTCTTTTACAGTCATCAATTAACGTTCGGGGGTTGGGTGTTATGTCTGTTATAGATTTAAGTTAGCTTATAAGTCATGTGGTGATATGATCAGTCCGTTCAGAAAGTGTACGTTAATATCCTAAGTAAATAAAAATTTCAAATTGAAATCCTAGGAAAATGTTATTACTGCAGTAACGATTAGAACATGAAGGGAGTGAGGTATACTGTTCACATAACTACTAGTTTTGGATATCTAATGAACGTAGTCAATATTTAACCAACCAATAAATATACATTAGTTTATTCTGTATTTATATTTTTAACATACTCTGAATTTTACATATGCAAGAAATAGCAATGTAGTCAAAGAGTTTACCCCATGAAAACAGGCTATCTCATGGTTAGAGTTACAAATTCTGATTCATTAGAATGGAATTTAGTCTCCAGAAGATTCTCTAAGACAGGAGTCGGCAACCAGTCCATCACAATGGTCGAAGACTATAGGGGCCTAAAAAGGTTGCTCACCCACTCATATCCCATGGCTGTATTTTTGAGGCCATGGAATTGAGGGAAAATTTGAAAAGAAATACAACTGGCTATATTCTTACCAGGAATATTTTACACCTTCGTTAAAAACTCTTTTACATGTAGCTCAAGGAGCAAATAATGCTAGATTTTATATAACCATTCCTAGTCATGAATATTTTCAACCGGGCATCTAAAAAGTTATTTTATTGTAACAAACATGGTCACGGTAACATAAAAAATTACTTTGTAGAAAAATCAACATCTTTGAATATGTTTTAGATACGTATTTATGTAAATAAAATTTATTGTGAGTTTCAAACTGATACTAATCTAAATCAAAAACGTTTTTGACATTTTATTATAAATGTATTTTAATAAAATAAATGTGTAACTTGATCATAATAAGAATCAAATAAGAGAAACCGGGACATTTTAAAACTGGATATTGTCAAAAATACATAGTAAATTATTTAATATAAAACTAAACATTTTCATTTAATATTGAACACATTATAATAAATTATTTTATATTATATTCACTGAAGTTGCATTGGTTTCATTGACTGTAAAAAAAAAGGCGTTCGATAGAATGAAATTGAAGAAACTGATGGAAATACTCAAGAATATCGTTATCAACTGGAGGGTCATAGTCTGATTGCAAACCTGTACCTGAGACAGTGGGTGAGGGTCGGATAAATGATGGCGAGACCAACAACGTAGATATAGGAAGAGAAGTGAGTCAGGGATGCTGTTTGTCAACCAGTATGTTTAACTTGTGTGGAGAGTGGCTGGTCAGGGAATCCCTAAAAGGATGTGGCAATTTCAGGATAGGAGGACGTGTCATCAACACAATAAAATACGCAGATGATTTAGCATTACTGGCAAAAAATAAAGAAGAGTTGCAGGAAATTATGGACCAGCTGGTGGAGATAGGTATAATAGATTACATGGAGATCAACATTGAGAAGTCAAAATTGATGGTGATTAAAAAAACCCACTGAAAATCAAAATTATAAACCAAGATTTGAAAAAAGTATCTGGGAAGTCTGCTGACGACGGATACATACTGCATCAAGGAAATTTTGGCCAGGATCGACATGGCCAAAGAAGCTTTCAACAATAAGAGGCTACTGCTAACAAGCAAGTTGAATTTGAAACTGAGAAATAAAGTGATAAAATGCTACATTTGGATCAACGCCCTGTTTGGAGCAAAAACTATGACTCTCGGAAGGTGGAAAAGAAATACTTAGAGAGCTTTGAAATGTGGTGCTGGAGAAGACTTAAGAAGATCAGATGGACAGACAGTGTGACAAATGAAGTCCTAAGAAGAGTGGGTGAGAAGAGAACCCTTTTGGATGCGATTCTTCGGTACAAACCAAACTGGATCTGACATATCCTTAGGAAGAACTGTCTTCTGCATGACGTCATAGAAGGCAAGGTTGAGGAAAAGAGGAGCTTAGGATGAAGGAGAATTTAAATATGATATGAATTGAAGCAAATAAATTATTTTATAAATTATTTAGCACCGCATCTTACTACCCGTTCGGTTTATACGCTTAAGTACTAACTACGCTAATGGATTAGGAATGGTTAAGGTTGAATTTATAGGAAGTGAGCCTACATTTTCGTGAAGGGGGAGTAGAAAATCATTTAAGACACCCCCAGTTCACCCAACCAAGATTGGAAACTCAATCTTCCCCTCCTCGGTAGTCTAGCTCAACACGACTAGCGCGTTAGCCAACTACGCCACCGAGGCGGGTTGAAGCAAAGAAGAATATTCTGGGAGTTGGAGGAGGCAGACAGGACGCATTAGTGGTCTAAGTTCACTGACGTAAAGAATAGACCTGCCGTAAGATATAATACCTAATAATAATAATAATAAATTATATTCACGTAAAAAAATAATTTGTCATCAGTTTTTTATTTAGTTTATTTATTTTTATATTAGTATTTGAAGTACACCTGAAACAAATCGAAGCCCAATATGAGTATTTTCGACCCTCTACATAAGGCCCCCTTCTTGTCCCATCTCGCTGTGGAGTCACTCCAGAGTAAAATATTTTCTCTTATTGCTATACTCCCGGTGATACTGCCTCTACATTTTTAATAATTTGTTAACAGGGATATTTTATCGTACTACATTTCGAACGCGTTCCAGCCTCATCTCGTGCCAAATACCACTTGGGAGAGCTTCTGTTACAAATTGGTTTCCTAGGAATGTTTTCTATGTACTCACTTGTTTATGAATAGAAGAAAGTTCATGTTTATATAAATATATATATATACATGTGTGTGTGTGTGTGTGTGTGTGTGTGTGTGCTATTCTCTTATGTTCCACATATAGAGGGAGGAAGTGAATTATTTAAGAACATACAAACCATATAAAAGAATGATATTCTACTTGGGTTATGCAATGAAGAATAAAATATATTTTATTGCAGTGAATGTAGCTGTTGTAGAGCAACGGAATTTATGAATTGAGATTTTTAATACATTTATAAATTTTAAACTAGGGCTGGGATTCTAATTGATACCTGGAAAAACATGTTTTAATTGTTATTTTTGTACTCGATATAGTGTACTGCTGGTTTTACAGGAACCCAATCATTTTAGGCGACATCGTCATGTAGAAATACAGCTCGATTTAGATCGGAGAATTTTTGTTTTTATTTATAAAAGCTAACAAAACAATTTCCATATATTTATATGTAAATGACTTAACTTAAACTGTAAATTTTCATATATAATTTATATATTATTATTATTATTAGCACCGCGTCTTACTACCCGTTCGGGTTGTACGCACTTACGCTAATGTGTAATGGTAGGGTGGTTGTGAAGATGAAATGGAGGACCTACAGTTTAACTTGGAATCCGAACCACGGTGGAGGCCTGGCTTTCCCCACATTTATAATTTATATAAATATATAGTAATACTAATCATAAAGTAAAATTCTATCAAGGTTGACTACATAGAAAAATAAAAAAGGTTTGTCTAAAGATTTCTTACAAACGGAATCATAATATAATCTAGGTTGAAATTATTTTCCTAGCAAATCAAACATTTGCATCGTTACTGGACACTAGTGCACAAGTACCTACGATGTTGTATATTTAAACAGACCTTGGTACAAAAAAAATAAAAAATATCATATTGTGGTAGCTTGGAAATCCAATATTTGAATGGAGATAAATACTGCTAAATGTGCGATGTAACATCGGCTCATTTATTGTCCTGAATCTGGACTGGTGTGTCAGCTAATGTGAGTTATTTGTAGAGTGGAGTTGTATTGATCGCATGGAACAAGCACACAACATATCACATACTGAGACACGAGTCTCGGTGCGGGTCGCTCCACATGGGGGGAAGGATTCTGACAGGGAGAGCGGACACTAGGATTTTTTAGTGGTGGGGGGGNGTGGTTTTTGGTGGGGGGGGGGGGGGGGGGGCAGCCGTACACACATAAGCCAAAGTCTTTTTGAAAAATACAAAACGTGCTGACTTGTTGAAATTGAAACAACTCTAGTATAACATAAACATTTAATTTATTGATTTAGTTTCAAATATTCTCTTTAATTTTTCATCGAAAAAAAGTTTTTTTTTAGCGCCGTGTCTTACTACTGGTTCAGGTGTTACTCATTTTACCAGTCTCGCTAGTGTTCTAGGGATGAGGAAGGTCGAATTAAGATGAGAGAGAGAGAGAGAGTGGAAAAAAAATTAGGAAAAATCATCCTCAATACACCCTGCTGGGATTAGAACGCTGATCTCCCAATCACCGACAGTACAGGGCTATTGCTAGAGTTATACCTTAGACCATGTGGCAACTGAAGCGTGAAGTGGGTTGAAAAAATAATTGATGACACGATTATTAGTGCCACTGTATTTATCTTAGTTTGATTATCAGTAAAATTTAAAGAACCAGGCTATATCACATCATTTTATCGTTTAGTGAAAAAGAAGACACCTCTTGCAAATGATACATTTTTTAATTTTTTTAGGTATCAATATCAGTGATTATTAGATCTACAGGCAGAAGAAATACTCACTGAGTAAAGTTGTCAGGATTTAACAATGAATATTAAAACATGTCTACAAATCCTTGTAAGTTTTTTAATTTATGGCACTGTCCTTGGAAATCACATATAACTCGATTAATTTAAATGAGTTCAAAAATGACACCAGGCATTGAAATAGTACCCGAGATCTTTGGCTTAGAACGCCACTGAGCTATCCATGATTCCTCCAGTGCTCAGGATTATTCTTCACTAATAGTTTAAAGCTGGTTCCATGGGTCCAAATTAATCAATAAAACACTTTTACGTACAATTAACCAGCTAGCTATACTTTTTCTTGTGTAGGTATATTCTATAAGGGAGAGCCAGATTTCAAATACAAATTATTCATCCTTGGCACATTCAAGAACGTGGTTAGAAAGTTTTTAGACTATTTTTGACTTGGATCTTGGAAATTTTTCACTCCACTCAGCCAGTTACTTTGTCTTAGTCGTGTTTTCAGAACTATCTGCTTCATAGAATGTTAATTTCATCCAGTAATCACTTTGGAATATTTCCAGAAAATTGAGTTTATAATGCAGCCTATCCATTCTAAATTTCCAGTAGTTGAAGTTTGATTATTAAATAATGAAACCCGATACTTTTCTTCATCGGTCATGATGCCATATGGATTCTTCTAGTATAGATATTCTAGAGGTTAAAGTTTATGTCAATTCCCAATGCACAACGATAATACGGGAAATATGTTCATTCAAACAAGTCTGGGCCTATAACCTGGAAATGTTCTAGCGCGTGTTTATGGACTGATGAACGAACAACACAACTTAACCGGAATGAAACACTTCATTAACTAACATTTTTATGAACTCAACCAAAAAGGATACACAGTAGAAAATAACAAATACATCATGGTGATAAACAAGACTACAAACATAGGCACGGAAAATTTGCCTTGATATAAATTAATATTAATGTAAAATTTCTATATTAACATAATACCTACTTATATAAAAATATGTATATATACATACATACTAGAACAAGATATAGGTCATATTAAATAATCAAAGGAGAAATGAAGAAAGGGTTATGAAGAAGATTGTTGTAGACACAATATAATATATAGGAACCTATATATACAAAACACACATATATGTGTGTGTGTTTTTTTGTGTGTTTGTGGGAGGGGATGATAGAAAGCAATTATGTGTGCCTATGAGAAACAGAGAGAGAGAAATGTAAAAAAACACATGAGAAAGGCAGGAAAGCCTATGAGAATGGACCCGGTCCAGCAAGCCTAATATACCCCCTGGCAGTAAATATAGACAACAGTGGAGCGCTATTGGTGTACAGACCGGGAAGCTTTCAATAGACCTGGACTTTATAACACCATCTACTCGAAAAGAAATATCATAACATCCCTGTATTTCTTATGAGAATAATAACTCTGAAGCTTCAAAACCACTAAAACAATCCTCAATAATCTCAAACCTTTCAGGAAGGCTAATCTAACCAAGCAGATAAAATTGAATAAGCAATAAATGCAGGGATATCTTTAAATCTGATGGAAGTTGATTCTATAAAACATGAATCGTGATTAATAACTATTAATATTAGTATCACCATTTCAGTTTATTTTTAAATTTTAATCAAGATCATCTTCTTTCGATGTCAAGATGCGTATATTTGCCATTTTCTAACTACACTTTAAATTTTTCTACTAGCCAAATGCAAATGTCTAGATAATATGTCTTCAAGCGTTTTTGTGGGTTTCTTTTTGCATTTTCCAGCGCAATCAGGATATTTGAATCGTACATTAATCATTCCATTGGAATAAGATTATAAGGATGGTTTTAAGTAAATGAACCTTAGTTTGAATTTTTTTTTTAATTGGTTATATTGGGCTACCTACACCAAGACACTTTTTAAGAGCCATGACTGTACTACATACACACACACATATATATATATATATACAGAGACTCATGAACAAAGAAGTAGTCTTACTCCAAGTGATTGGAGTAGGAGGGGGTATCTTTTGTGGAGGGGGAAGAATAAGATTCCGTTGGAGACTGTTGTCTTGCGTAATTTCCTTGTCCTTGCGAGAGAAAGAGAAACACAAAGACAAGAAGAGGAACTGAAGATGAGGGCAGTTGTGCAAGATTGACGCCCTTAGCTTGGGGCCGACTCCGTCAAAGTGCCCTTCCTACAAAGACGTCGCAAATTGAGTTAGTACAGTTAGAAAAGTCCTCCAAGGGACTAAGGGCTATCTCCGAGATTAAATATACGACTCAGACAAATTATTGTTCGTACAACTCCACCATCTTCTTTTCTCTACTACCCCATCTCTTTCGTTCGAATGCTGGTTATTGTCCAGATTTGTTGACTACAACAGGGAGAACAGATTTTCTAGTTTTAGATTGGAGCCAGAGCACATAACTCGGCAACCGGATCGGTGGCCGCGAGTCCGAAATGTCAAGTTCGTCTAATTTTGTTGGATGTTGACTGGGAGCTTGGGGCTCGGATCCCACCCGGGTGTAATGAGGTTGGCTAATCCTAGATGGCTTACCTGTCTTCCTCCATCAAAATGCGGACATATTTCCTTTAAATTATACCTTCCTTATACTTATCCTTTTATTGTAATTAAATGATAATTATAATAATGACATGCCTGGGCTACATCAATCTGTAACTCAGTTTGCTGAAAGATTAGCCAGTACTAATGTATCATTTCCCAGAGGACACCCGAATGTACTTATCATACATCCTTACCGTGGAGGCTATTTAAATGTTCCGATGATATGAGAGGAGGATGATAGGGAATATGACGAGGTGGATCCAATAAATATATTGACCTAACTTAAACCTAATCAACCAAGCCCTTGTGACCATGGAAATCATTTCTATTTCTAGAAATATCCCATGGTACCAGCTGGGAATCGAATCCGTGAACTTTATGTTAGCAGATGAGGCCTCTAACCATTATACAACGATACTGGTTATTGTAATTAAATAATCCCTGGGCTTGTATTAATCCAAGGATGAAAAAACTTAATGTTGCCTGATCTAAAACATATCAGTTCAGCTTAGGCAATGTAGATGTTCATTTATTGTATATGTAGGTTTACACCCTTTTTATATTAGTTTATAAAACAGAGCATTATCCCTATTATTAAACCTTTTCATTCAAGAATAGCTATTGAAAAAACACATATAATGAAACATATTATTATAAAAATTATACATTGAAAAAATCCGGTATATTGCTATTGGGAAAAATTGTCTACTATGTTTATCCTTAAATTAAATTAAATAATAAATGTCTTCCAAAAACATGAAATTGCATTCTTATTGTTAAATCTCTTCCGTTTAAAAATCAATTGTTTCATTTATGGTCATGTTCCATTGGCATTTGTTGGCCAATGAGTGCTACTGATAATCATTTTTAGTGACCTTCAAAATCTGAGAGGCGCATTTCAATGAAACTGTTCCTGAATTGAAGATTGCATTATAAGCAACACATTTTGTATACCGTTTCATATGTTGGTCCCCAATGTGAATTTTTGGTCACCAAGTGTTCTTGCACCCTTTTGGGTTAGGGATTACTCACCTCAAAATTTAAGCTTCCTAAGTCTTCTGGCCTTTGAGGTTGTTTTGTCTTGGTTTGAAATAAATTGGAGCCCCCCATGGGAATTTTTGGCTAACACGTATTCCTGCATCATTTTTGGCTAGGGGATACCTGCCAGGAAAACTTAATCTTCCTAGCTCTTTTAGGCTTCAAATTATTATTTTTATTTAATTTCTTATAAACCCTTTCATTGTAGGGTCCTCTATGGGAATTTTAGGTCACCGAGTATTTTCGAATCCTTTTGGGCTAGGGGCTACTAGCCTAAATTATCTAATCTCCCTAGATTTTCTAGGCTTCAAGAGTTTTTCATCTTAAATTTCTTGGAAACCCACACCTATATTTTGGGGCCCCCATATAAGTTTTTGGTTACCATATATTCCTGCACTCTTTGGGTTTGTGGCTACTTGCCTGCTAAATTTCAGCTTCTTAGATCTTCTGGGTCTAGAGGTTTTTTCGGCTGTATAGATAAAATGGTAGATATTATAGTGGAGATTATATTTTTTAAACTTTAATAACTACCTTAGATTACCTGGTAAATATGAGTTATATAAATGTAAATTGACTGTTGAAATCAAACATAATATCCTTTATATATTTTCTATATAGAAGTATAAGTTAACGATATATCAGGGAGAGGTCATGAATGTTTCATGTTAAAGGTATGATCCCTGTTTGAAGAGGCTAAACAAAGAGCCATGAAGATTGCTACAACATATTCCCTTTTTGCATGTCTTCAAAAACGGGGTTCATCTCGAAAGTATTAAATGAATAAAAGATGTTGTGGTTTTCTCCACGTACCAGTTGAAAACTCAGGTCGGCTCTCCATATGAACAACAGATCGACTCCAACAAGGCTTGGGAGGATCTCTTTCGAGACGAGCAACGTCGTATAAAATCAGTCAAGGCGAGAGATTGATCGACGAAGAAATATGTAATATGCCTCACTTCAGACAAGAGCAAACACCTTAACTATGTCAAATTTCCTTTCAGGTGGTGCTCTGCTACTTTTCACGACGAGTGCTTCACTGGTTGAACGACCCACGGCACAGTGTATTTAAGGGCCCGTTTTAGAACCTACGTGCCATTTTAGTATTTCTTAAAATAGTTTGTTATTTATAATAAAATTAATAATAATATTTAGCACCGCGTCTTACTACCCGTTCGGGTTATATGCTTTTAAGTAATAATTACTCTAATGGATTAGGAATTGGGAAGGTTGAATTAGAGGAAGTGAACCCGCATTTGCGTGGAGGGAGAGTGGAAAACCATTGAGGAAAAACCACCCCAGTTCACCCGACCGAGATTTTAACCTCGATCTCCCCGTCCTCAGCAGTCAAGCTCAACACGACAAGCACGTTAGTCAACTACGCCACCGAGGTGGGTTATATAATAAAGTTAATAAAAGATATTACGTGGGGGTGTTTGGAACTGAATGACCTATAAATGAAATATAAAATACAAACAAAATAGTTTATAACAAATAAAGGAGGCTTAGAATAAAGTTATATATTAGTAAAATACTCAAAAATTCAAATAGAACAGTTTATTACCATTCAAAAGTGTTTGAAATAAAGTCTTCTACTAGTAAAACATTACGAAATAAATAAAAAAGTTTGAATTTAACGAGAATACCGAGTATAATTGTTTCATAAGCATTTATTTTCATTAATAATTTATTTTATTAAATACCAGGAAAATACAGATCAAAATCATTTAATAAATAGTATAATGTTGTAGAGGTGTGTGTGGTAATTTTGAAAATACATTTAAAACATTTTTAACCCAATCGAATGTGAAAATGAAGCTTACATGCCCCATTAAGGATGATACATCGGTTTTAGTGGATGCTTACTTTAAAGTGTAAATATTGGAATTATAATTTCCTATCATGACAAGATATAAACATTTAACATTCATACGTGTCTTCATCTTCCATTGTTTACTAGCTCGCAGACGTGATTAGTCATTTACTTTACACACCAAAAATGTTTTAAGAAAAACGCTGATAGTAACTGAACCATCGATTAGTTTTTAATATATTCACACAAATTGCAAAGAAAAATCTCTTGGCTACTTCACACCAAGATTTAATACTTTTGCTTATTTTTGTAACATTCATAGGTTGAGCCCAGACACCAAAATTAATAGTTAAAATAGTTATAAAATCATCGATCACAAGTTCAATTGTTGATAAACGTGAATACCTAAAAGTGTAAATGAACTAGATAATAATTAATCTTATATGTTTTAACTATACAAAAGTTTGAGTATAATTGCTATTTTAAAAAAATAGTGTCAACTGGCAATCGAGCCATACCAATTGATTTGCCGCTGTCTGTTGGTGAATATAGTGCCAACTTATTTGGATAGATGGTGTCATGTGGTTATCACAATAAACGTTTCAGCCATTAATCTAGGTTTTCTAGACCGGAACCACTGCTTTTTCATTCAAGTATGTCCTAATTTGTCCTCACAAAGCCGAGTTTACCCCTTTACAAATCAACTGTTTCACATAAAATCAAGAAATGACGGGGATCAAACCCAGGACATTTGTATCTACAGCCAAGAACTCTGACAACTAGATCACAAAGGCGATCAATAACTGTTTAACTGTGTTTTTTTAAATGTAAGAAAACAATTATATACAAAGTATATATGAAAGGCGAAGCTTGGCGATGAACTATTATAATTTAAAAACTATAAATTTGGGTCATAAATCATTGTGAGTGTGGACCTACAGCGGACATATGGGCTGAAACCCTTGAAAGAGTGTTTCACAATTCGATCCCATGACAGCCTCCTTGTACAAAGGATGATGGAGTTAAGACCAAACATGTAAGCTATCTAGTAAATTGGTTGTGTCGGTCGCTCTCTCTAGCAGGGTCAATATTTACTCCCACCCGTCTCAAGACACACCTCATCGTCTTGGGATAAAGTAGCTATCCCTATGACGACGTCACAATCAAACTTGGGATGGGAACATAACGACGACCAAAATAAAACCTATCGTACAAGAATAAACACTTTTTTTCATCCTTTGCGAACCAACTGGCGAGAAAATATGTTACAGACAATATTTGATTTTACATTTTTTGTTTCACCCTATAAAAGACAGAAAGCATTTAATATTATTTGTTTTTATTAAATAATTATAAACATGAGTTTATTAATGAACGCTTGGTAAAACTAGATAAGTGAAATATAATCTCTCTTTAAAAATGTAAATAAAAGTATTCACAGCTAAAAGTTGGTCCAAACATTTTTTAACAAATATTTATTATTTTTATTTAAAAAAAATCATAATACTTACAAACTTGTTAGTTATAAACGAACAATGAATTTTTTAACACTTCATACCATGCATGTTTTAGCCACATAAAATACACAAAGTAAAGTATCACGTGCCGAAGAGAAAAACATTGTTATTATAGACTTGAAATTATAGCTCTTACCGGGGAACGCTGAGTTGGTGACACTTTTACATTCAACCACCGAGCGCTGTAGTAAATACGTGTGAGAAGAGAACTGATATTGTTGTTATTGCTTTTATTGTTGTTCATTTGATATTAACGTCATTGAGATAAATTAAATTAAATTGAATTGAATTGGAAACTTTACAATTTGGGATGTTTCGACTACTTTTGTTCCCTATGAATATTTGAAACATTTCACGGACAAAAATACAGTAAAATTTTCCGTTCATCTCATATCTTAAGCCATCGGATGAAATAAAGGATCATTGTTTTTGCTGTCACGTCTGTGTATTACTCTCCAGTCTACTAGAATAATATAACCTTGAAATGACCGTTTGAACCGCAGAGCAAAGATTTGTACAAAGCTCACCACAGTCCACACTTATTATACAGAACAACACTGGCACAAGTACTGTACATATACGCGACCTTATATTATTAAGGTAGGAGTGTAGGGAACAAAAGCTTAGAGCAGTATTTTTGCAGTTATATCAACACTTTTTTTTTTGTCAAAATAAATCAAATATTTCTCCAGTACGAAAAAATAGTTTTAATTTTATTCACTTGGTGACCTCAACAGTTCTTGAATATGTCATGATCATAATGACAGTACATGAAAAAAACTATAGATAAGCTGAACAAATTCCAGGACACATTTGATAGATATTCAAGAACCGTTGAGGTCACCATGTTAAGAAAATGTTTATACTGGAAAACTATTTGATTTATTTTGACACAAAAATATTTTTTTTTTATAAAATCTGCAAAAATAATGCTCTACACTCTGGTTCCATACATCCCCACCTTAGCATCCAAATCTAAGTGGTAAGGAAGGATTTTATGTACTTTATAAAAAAATGCGCCTGTATTCGTGAGAAGAGAGGACTAGAAAATCATATTCATAAATAACTTCTCTCATTAACTTACCTATCTCTGGAAATCTAATATATCGCGAACCAGAAACCATAAATTGTGTGGCCACTGGTGTGGGTTTTCATTTTAAAAACTGAAAATAACCATTTACTAGGTAAATAAGTAAATGAGGTTTATGCATTTTCTTAATATGACAAACCAATATAAGGTTTAAGTTTTCAATAACATTATTTTAAATAAATAATATATAGAAATAGGTACATATACTTAACTTTATTTTACATCCATTGCTGTTTCTAGCCTATATCCTGGGTCAGTTTTTTATTCAATCCAGATACTTTACAATACCGGCTTGCTAGGCCTGTCATAGCTTCAACATATACCTAACACATTTAAAACAATTATATAGGTTTGATATTTGTTTTACTGCTAGACCAATAAAAAAAACTCAAATTCCAGCTTGTTCTTTTTATAAATAAGTGATACATTTTTGGTTATAAGTATAAATCGCATATGTTTTATAGCCTGGACAAAGACGTCAAAACAAAACACAATGTAGATACATCTATAATTTATTTGAATAAAATCGTAACAATGAATATGTCATAACGTTTTATAAGTATACACACTTCTTCGATAAAAAATAAATAATATCCCTTAACCTGCGACTGAGAATATTAAATTAAGTTAAATCTAATCAACGTTTTGTTTAGCTATATATTCATTTTATGATAAATATTTAAGGTGAGAGTAAATTTAATTTTATGGTAATTTATCTAAAACAAATTAAAGAATGGTAAGATAATTGTAGCAATATTGTTTTTTTAAGTAACTAAATCGGCCGTTAATCTGTTTGTACACATTTATTGGAAATTTAATCCACTGAATTAATATTACGGCTATAGTAAATTGATTCAAGACTATATATATTTAATTTTTGTATTCCATAGAAAAATAACTTTTTGTTGAAATAATAATAAATAGTCTACTTCTAAGATATTACAAATAATTTTCGCCTCTTAGTTTAAAGATTTTTTTTATTATTATTTGTTGGGGCAACCATTTATCAATATCTATTTTATCTTTTTTTTTTAAAGGTAAATTGTTTGTATGTTTGTAAATTGCAAGCACATATAAGCCACTAAGAGTATTAACATTTGTACAAAACTGTATCAAAGAATAAAATTGTCTATTACAAATTTCAGATGTTAAGTCTTAAAACAAATTAATAATTTATAGGACATGGATATTTACATTTTAAATGTTTGACATATGTTATTTTATAGCCATTTAGAAGATTTGTTTGTAAAGTTTGTATGCGATTAATTTTATCCCATGTTACTACTCTTGTAATAACCTACATTTTACACACAAATTAATTAAATAAACTTTTCATATTAGCTTTAAATTAAAAAATATATATACAGCTAAACACTATTAAATATTTATCTTCATAATCGACTAATTTTAAGATATTTGATGATCTTCAATCAGAGTTCAAAAAGTGCATAAAGGGGTATTATTACATCCTTTCAGTTGGCGTATACCAGTATGTCTATAAAAAATATAATTATGTGTTAATAAATTAATGAAAGTATTGAGCATTAATATGTGTAACATTAGAACAAAATAAAACTATGCTTTGGCACATTATTAATTATACATCACATCAATGGTAGGTGCTAGCATCTGTTTACATTATAAAATTAATGCTCACGTGCTCACTATACACCTGTTCAGTTTCCTTATTTCTTTTAATTTCTGCTAGTATTTATTCCACCCCTGAAGTTTCACTCTTAAAGGATCATACTTCACGTCTAGCCCTTGTGTGCAGTGTATTGTATCATAAATCAGTGATTTTTTCCTGTTTATGACCTTGATAGTTATACTTCATGCTTTGCAATGGTGTACAAAGTATTGCATCACAGATCACCCGCTTATATTATTTTTAACATGTGCCTTTGTTAGATGGAAGGAATCCTCAGTTAAAGCCCATATTCTTGTAGTTTTTATAACAATAAAAACTTTTTTTGTCAGCACAAATACAATATTGCTTCAATAGATACATTTAGTTTAATTTTCTACACTGAATTTCCAAAGTTTCTCAACAAATACCACAATGCCCATGCCAGATATTCAAGAAATGTTATATTACTATTTCTAGAAAATAAAACTAAACGTTTCTACAAGAGTGATGTTTGATTTATTTAATTCCAAAAAGACCTTAGTTATAAAGACTACAAAAATATTAACCTTAACTCACACTCCCTGCCATCCTACTTTAACAAGACTTGTTAACTCACACTCCCTGCCATCCTACTTTAACAAGACTTGTTAACTCACACTCCCTGCCATCCCACTTTAACAAGACTTGTTAACTCACACTCCCTGCCATCCTACTTTAACAAGACTTGTTAAATCACACTCCCTGCCATCCCACTTTAACAAGACTTGTTAACTCACACTCCCTGCCATCCCACTTTAACAAGACTTGTTAACTCACACTCCCTGCCATCCCACTTTAACAAGACTTGTTAACTCACACTCCCTGCCATCCCACTTTAACAAGACTTGTTAACTCACACTCCCTGCCATCATACTTTAACAAGACTTGTTAAATCACACTCCCTGCCATCCCACTTTAACAAGACTTGTTAAATCCACACTTCTTCAGTTTTAGTTAATGGATTATTATTCACTAGCTAAAATACCTGGCGCTGCCCGTGAGGTTTTTGATTAATTCAAACAAATATATTAAAAATTTTAAAATTCCTGTTTATAGGTGCACACGTTCGTATACAGGGGCTAGTAGTTTTTAAAAATGGTAGGCCTCTGCGTGTTGTTGATATCGCGTATGAACTGTGCATATTAAATACTGATTCTGTATTTGAAAAAGGTTCATAAAATCTGTCCCAACTGTAGTAGTACTGCAGATTATCATGAATATATCATATGAAATCTTCTACATATACTTAGTGTCTTGCTGTATCTGACAGATTGTCTCAGTTGGTTGTGTGTATTCTTATCAAGTCAGAGGCCCCAGGTTTGATTTCCGCTATGTCTGAAATAATAATCATTGTGTAAAGGTGGTGAAAGTGATTATTAAATGGCTGGGGGATGGGTTCGGTGCCTGTGCTAGGATTAAGGAAGCCAGGCGGAGGATCCTGTAAGTCACTAGTGACCATCGTGGTGCGTACGCGTTTCTCAAAGAAGATTGAACAACGTTAAAATATATCAGCAAAGGGGAATTGTAATACACTAACATGCATATCATAATGCGTTTAAAACCATACACTAATAATAATTATATACAAATATTAAGATAATTTTGTGTCCTTCATCCATTATTTATAATTTAATCAACCACTATATGATGTAGGCCTATAAACTGTATTAATTATTTAAGCTATGTATCTGTTAAACGATTTTTGTGGCAAGCGATTTAAAACTGATAACTGATTATAACAAAACTTCACTTCTGTCAGTTTGGCAACTTTAACAACCCTGTCCTTGTAGGAGTAAGAATAATTTATTATAAAATTCAAGATCAATATTATTTCTATTTCTACGTCTTTAAACATTTGAACACAACACTAACCATCAAAGGTATGAGTTTTGTTCATTATAATCTTTCATTACATTAAATTTGCCCATGATGGCCTTTCTTTCATCCACCTGGATAATCTCACAGCATTTCAGTCGAGTAGAATAACAAGATGGTGCCAACTCATTTGTCTGTACCAGCAACTTTCTATTTACATCCCTTAACCTATTATAATCAATATTTTCAGCTGTATGTTTATCATGGACTCTCCAACTTTATGAAGCTCATCAGTCACAATTTCAATTTAACAAACTCAAAAGATTTAAACTTAACTCACTATTATAGTGTTGGACTCTCGTCGTTTTTCCCTCAAACCAGATGGACCATTATCGTTTTTTTCATAAAACAAGATCCAAACAATAAATTTGCACATTTCTCTGGTCACCGTTCTTAACACTAGCTATTTTACCAGTGAAAAGTTTCTTAGACCATCTATCAGATGACGTTACTAACACAAAATATTCAACTTTTGTACTCATCGTTTTCCCTCTCAACTCTTCAGTTGTAAACTATATATTTCAATAAAATTCAAACATACTTTTTACGTCTAGTTGTGTATATATTTGTATTAAACAATGGGAAAATACTTAATACTATTTTATAAGCTGTAGAATCGTTGGAACTATCGACAGTTTTGTATATGTTACAAGCTGCAACAATATTACTTTATCAGCCCCTTATATTCATAAATAATAAATGTAATATATTATAATATTCAAAACTAATATTATTTTATTTCCTCTTGCCTGTAGGATTGCAAATTATTTCATCGATATTTCTTCCTTCTCTAACAGGCCGGAGTCTTATTTGGGAATAAATAAGCGTGGAATGAGGTAATGGGGTAATGTGTTGTAGAAAATTCGTGGAGGTACAAATTATCGGCCAGCTATTCTTAGCGAGGGGAAGCTCAACCCCCAGTATTTTGCTATTTCTCAAGTGGGCTGGGCTTAAAAAGTCCGTCAAATATATATTAATCTAATTTACCCTAATATCTATAGGAATTTCATGCTGTTAAACAGCACAACCTGCACTGGGTATTTCATTATAGTTTAAATTAGTTTTAGTCGTATCTCTCCCTGTTGAGGTAGAGGCTTCGTCGTGTGTTTTATGGGGTTGCGTCACACATTTGTTAATATCAGTAATGGCTTTAATTAAATAGATAATTGAGATTTTACAGCTGATTTTAATTCAATGATGCTATAATCAATCTCATTCCCATAGTGCAATGTTACATGGTTAGTAAAAATAAATAATCAAACACCAAACTGAAGCTGTATTATTATTATTATTATTATTAACACCGCGTCTTACTACCCGTTCGGGTTATACGCACTTACGCTAATGTGTAATGGTAGGGTAGATGGTGAGATGAAATGAAGGAACTACAGTTTAACGTGGAATCCGAACCACGGTGGAGGCCTGGCATTCCTCACATTCACAATATTGAAGCTGTAATATCACAAACAGGGGTCTATACAAAACTTCGATATAATGTTCTTTTGTTTTAAATTATTATTATTATTATTATTACTATTAGCACCACGTCTTACTACCCGTTCGGGTTATACGCACTTACGTTAATGTGTTATGGTAGGGTGATGGTGATATGAAATGAAGGACCTACAGTTTAACGTGGAATCCGAACCACAGTGGAGGCCTGGCATTCCTCACATTCACAAGATGTCTTGTAAGAGGTGAAGGAAGGGTTTGGTAATCAGATAAATCTGTGTTGGGACCTGGGATTGAACCCCGGCCGCCAGCACAGAAGTCTGACACCTTACCCCTAGACCACCAGGTCACCCCTTAGATACTAATGTTGAAAATTTAGCTACTCAAATTCTCTAATTGGGGGACAAAATTAATATAAAAAACACATTAAAATTATTTAATATAAACTAGGTTATTGTTATCTGTTTTAATATACTTAATCCATATCTGTGATCACGTGGTCTAAGGCGTCACACTCGCAAGATTTCTGATTTCAAGTGGTGGGTAGTTTGGGGTACAAATCCCAATCGGGTTTATAGATGCCTTTTACCTCCACCTTTTACGTAAATGGGGTTCAATTTCCTCTTAATTCTATATTTATAGTCCTTAACCTCATTCACGTGAGTAAGCGTGTATAACGTGAACGGCTAGTAATGTTCTGTTCACACAAAAACTCATTTATAAATCACCTTTAAATTAAAAACGTCCTTTATCTTATAATTACTTTTGTGTGTAGTAAGCTTAGCCTGTATACTGTGTAAAGAGATATAATTTAATACAATATAATATATTGTAATTAATTATATTCTAGCATTTATCTAAAAACTAACAAAGCTTAGAAATATGTGTAATCCAAATTTGTATTTATATAATACAATTTAAAATTGTATTATTAATATCATTTTTGCGAGGAAAATAAATTCTAACAAGTCAATCCTAATTTACATTTTACCATTTAAAACTGTATAGAATAAAGTTATTTCTCAACATTTGTAAAATAAACATACTTCTGAAGTCCAGTCGCTGTTTAAAGACTGGATCTGAAATGAGCTCATCTCCCGAGCTTAGCTCCATGAAATGAAAAGAAAACAGAGCTCTCTCCACTCACTGTTATATTTATCCCGATAGCTCGTCGGTGGTGCCGGCTAGCGGCTGGAGGGGTAGATAGGGCCGACGCTAAGGGGGAGAGGGGCAGGCGGGCGTTTCCATGTCTCGCTAGTCGCCGCAGTCAGTATAGTGTAGTGCTGGATTGGGTAGAGGTACCATGCGGACATTGGACAGCGACCAATATGGTGAGTTGACATTAAGTCACCGCGTGTTTTATTGACAAGACAGGGGGACCGGGTTGTACCTCTGGAGCCTAATTAAAAACTAGGAATATTTTAAAAAAAAATTAATAGGATGTAATTGGTTCGTTCTAAAAATTATTCCTAGAAGCTTTTTCACATATGCTTTGAATTAATGTTAGTGTTTTTGCTCTTTTTTTCTTTTTTAGAAAGGCAAATTTAACTCTTAGTATATTTGAGAATGAATTTAAACCTGGAATTAGGAAGGATGAATTCATTT
>CABEEJ010000031.1:0-65276 GCA_901482245.1 Timema douglasi
AGATAAATCTTTGCCGGGAGCGAGGATTGAACCCCGGCCGCCAGCATAGAAGTCTGACACCTTACCCCTAGACCGCCAGGTCACCTTAAGATAATATAATATATCATATTTACTAGAAGCAAATATTTAAATAATTTACTTGTTTTTAATATGTTTAACTCCTATTTCACACGGTGCACTATACTACCCCTAACTACAGCTCTACGGGGAGTAATATTATTTGGATGAGGGTTAGGGGTTGGAATCCTGCATGGGAGTGAAGAATCAAGGGATAGTTAAACTAACATAGGATGAGATCTGGCCAATTCTTGGCAGGAAAAACTTAAAAATAATATGCTTTTACATAGTAATTGTTGATTGACCATGGATGTTAGTCATGTTGAGATTAAATACATTAAACATAACCCCACCCCCTGTGATTCCCACACTTTTGATTGACGTGTAAAAACTTTCCGCAAGACTGTGCTGCAAGTCGAACCGAAATACTTATTAGTTTTGGTTATAGAAAAATTAAAAGTTTCCGTTTTTAATCGCATTTATTTAGATTCCGGTTCTTAAAAATTTATTTTTCTAATTTTATTGCGATTAAATTATAATATTTGAAAATATAACATGATATTAAAACTTAATTTAGTACAAAATACAAACTATTAATATAAAAAAATATAAATAATTCATTTTCTTGAAATCTGCCCAAATTATTTATAATTCAAGAAGCTATGTGAACAGGAAATTATTTTATTTTATATTTGTTTGAAAAAACTTTAATAAATAATAAAAAAATATATAATTTTTGAAAACAATTATTTTTTTCAAATTACTATATAAAACACTTTATTATATGTTTATTTTCAATTGAAAAAATGTAAATATATTAAATGATCTAAAGCTGGTTTAATGGGGCCATGCCAGCTACTTACCATGTTGGGAACAAAAGGAAATAGTGAAGAACCCTTAGATATGTTTGCGGTCACTCAAAGTTAAATGCATCTTCCTAAGCTCTTATCCTAAAGAGTAAAACAAGAAAACCCTACACACTGTACAATCATTTCTCAATAATATGAACTCATCAGTGCTTACTGCCAAGTGCTCATTGATACTTTTATAATCCATCTTGGAAAATAAAATATATCCTACTACTACTAAAATGTATAAGTAAAAGTGAGAAACTCTAAGGACGGAAAAAATAATCTTTCTTAACCTAAAAGTATGTACATATTCCGATTCTGGTTCTTAAGCAATTTACTTTTTTGGGTTCCTATCAGGTTTCTTATAAACAGCTGTAAATTTCGGTTCCGTTTCCAGTTTGACTCACTGGTTACAATAAGTACCTACTTAAAGGCTCAAGCTCAGCAAACTTAAATTTTGTGGCTATTATTAAACATGGCTGGGGAAACCTGGAAAAATCGAGAGTTTCTGCCAAGGAAATGGAAGGGAATTTAATTAACATAAGGTAAATTCAGAGAATTTAAATACTTGGCTTAAAACACATTAATTTTCCACCGAGTACTAAAACAAAGGAGAGAGATTTTGTTTGTTGCCTGTCAGCAAAATAAATTGCCTGGATAATATGGTCATCTCAACAAGATGGTTGTACGCTGTTAGGTTTGTACAGGGGACTACTGCATTCACAAGGAAAACATTTTTTTTTTTTTGTAAAAGTTTGGTAAAAGCACCAATATTTCAGAACTTGACTAGCACTGCACTAACCACGTGGTAATAAATGTTATCTCTGAAGTTAGGGGTGAAGGAAAGTGAGAGGGATGAATATATGATGAGAATCTGTGTTATCACACTCCACCCCACTTCCATAAATATACTTTTCCAAGGTACAACTGATTTGGACAAATTATGATCATGCATTTGAGTGTAACTGAATTGAAAACACTGGACTCATCCTGAAACCATAAACTTTGCTGCAGCTGACAATAATAATTACTGATGACATCATTTATATTCTTGAAGCAACATTTATAGTTTTAAATTTCATAATTTTACTTAGCCTTCATGCGCCTTTATTGTGATTATTCTTTGGGAACACTTTTTGTGAAAGTCACTAAAACATAGAAGTATTTGAGTACAATTGCTTTAGTTTTCATTGATGAGTTCCTCTTACTTTAAGTATAGCCATTATAAGCATTACTTGAACACTATTTTGACCAAATATTCCCCACACGAAAGCTCATGCCGAGTTGCACAAACTATTCTCCATTTCCTAATATTTACAAGACTACTATTAATGCCACAACATTAAAACTAGAATACAATTTTATAATACATTTTAGTTTTTTTAATACTGGTAGTTGTGTTTTAGCTAGTGGTTGTGTTTTTCTTGTGTTTTTGACCAACAAAGTAAATACATTGTAAGCAGGGCCGTACCGAGGGGTATGGAATTTGGGGGTTCAACTCTCCCCACCCCCACCTCCTTAAAATAATGAAAGTGACTTGCAGAATGCATTAAATTGTTTGAGTATGTCGACAAGCAGAATGGATCATTATATCATTAAATGTCTCCAAAACTTAGGTGATAGTTTTTGATAAGGACGGACTGGGAAATGATTGTCAGCTTAGTATAAATGGAAAACTCTTAGAACAAGTGAATGAGTTTTGTATCTGAGCATAATATTTTTCAAAAATGTAAGGATAGATGATGAAATTGACATGGGTGAATGCATCTTGGAGAGTAATTGAATGTGTACATAGACTATTTCAAAGAGTGAGGAAGTATTAAAAGAGGAAAAGATGGCAGTACTATATAAAAGTGTGGTAACAACAACAACATTGTTTTATGGATATATAACATGGATTTTTAGGTGAAATACAAGATCAAGTTGAATGCATTTGAAATGGTATATCTAAGACATGTATGTGGAAAAACTTGTTTGAACAGAGTCATTGGGTGCAGCTAGAAAGGGAATACAATAGGTAAATGTGAAAGAGGCGTCTTACGTTGGTTTGGGCATGTTGAGAGGATGGGTGTGGATGAAGGTAAAGTGTGTGAATAAAAAGGAAGGGGTAGGCCTTTTACGTCGTGTTATAGACATATGTGTGAAAAAGAGATACATTAAGAGTTTTAAGAATAAAAGCTTGTGTATGACTCGGTGTATAGATGTCGTTGAAGCAAAGGAAGTATGCAAGAATAGGGAAGTGTGTAGAAAGTTAATAAGGATGGATTAAGTACGGAGTTTTTGTTTTTTTGAGCTATATGTAGAGTTTCTTGCATACCCCGTGAGGGAATGGTGTGGCTAGGTATGTATGTGTGTTGATTTAAAAATATTTCTCTCAATGAAACCTTTATTTTGTGTTTTTAGGTTCGCTTGGAGAGTATTGGCGCAGAAGATATAGTGGACGGCAATCCACGTCTCATCTTAGGGCTCATTTGGACCATCATATTAAGATTTCAAATTCAAGAGATTGAAATTGATGTGGTATGTCTTGTATTTATTTACTAATAAACTCATATTCACAGTTTTGTTAACAATATGGGTAGTATATGTAAATTATCTTATATTTTCATGTTTTGGTGCTCATACAATACAGAGTTGACTTAGTTGTCTTACTGGAAACTTAAATCCTACTTATCTTCTTTATTAACCACACTGGTGCCCTTGCAGTTTAAGTTGTCTTTCTTGGAATCACCAGTAAAAGGGATCTAATCTATCCCCTCACAGTTAGGCATGGCTAAACTTTGTAGATCATTAAAGAAAAAATAAGGATGTATTAGCAATACATAACCAATAACATAAGGTAGGTAATTTTATAGGGCATTAGCATTAGCATATTGATTATAGATAGAATCTAGTCACCTCTGAACAGTTCTCATAATCTAAGATGATGAATTTTTATGTAAACTTATATTTTATCTTTATCTTATCTTTTATCAAAAGTGTTAAAAGACATAAACACAATAAGTTTTAAAAATAATTGTACTTGATTATATTTAAAAATGGCCTACACAGTAGGGATGTGAAAAAAGTATCAAGTCGTACTTTACTAATATCGATGCTTTCCTTTCGATACTAGTATTTTTTTACCTGATCCTTTCTTTTTATACTTTAGATCAGAGACCAATGGATATTATTGCCAAATTTTTAAAATATGTCTTGTAAACATTGAAAATAAAATTGTAACACCAGCTGACAGCTCGTGAGTCACAGCGTCATAATGAACCTTTTCCTTCTCTCCACTATCCATCTTCTGATAAATTGGCTGTACAGTGAATAGACAAACATATATACTTCAAATCAATAAATATTTTCATTGTATTAATTATGATTTATCAATGTGAATAGTGAATGACTACATAGTAATATTCTCAACATTTCACAACTACAACAACAATTTATGTCTTACTTTTGATTTTTCGAATTGTGTGAATAAAATACCGTGTTTATATTCAAATATATTTGTTTAACCCTGTTATTCAATAATAAAAAATTGAGATGTACTTCTGGGCTGGGCCTATCCCAGCCATGGTTTCAGGTGACAGGTACGTGTTATGAATTAATTATGACTATTTGAGCTAAAAATGTAATTACAAAATGTGAAGCATAACCTTTGGATGATCTAAAATGTAATTTTTGAATTTTTAAATTAGTGGGACACTGTACATTAAAGGTTGCACCACTTGCTATTTTTTCCATAACAACAACCCTTAGAATTATGGTTTAGATATGAGATGGTGTGAGTGGTGGGACACTTTTTTCAAAGCTGCCACAGGTGCTGGCTGACTTCACAAGCAGCACTGCTCACACTCTGGTATCAGATCTGTATAGAAAGAAACAATTTCTTTGCTTTCTTTATGTGATTAAATGTTTACTAGGGTGGACTGTGTAACTATCTATCAATCCTCTCATTTTCTGTAACTCTAGCATTCAATCTCTTATAGCTCATCATAACTCATAGCTGTTCTTTCATCTTTGTTTATATATACAACCTTATGACTTACATTAAGGCAGAAAAGTTCATGTGCTTTGTTTAAGCAGATGAAGCAGGGCAGGGTGTCCATTCTGCGATTGTTTGTCAATAGTCTATCTTGATAGAGAATAAACTGATGAACTCTGAACATTGTTAAAAAATGGCACCTCCCAGAAGTGAATTATGGAAGTTTTTTTTAAAAAGTGTATAACGTAAAAGCATCTTGTAAGATTTGTTTTAAAGTATTAAAAACCATTATAATTTTCAGTGTTTAAATAAATATGAAAATACAATTATGATACAAAAGTTGAAATTATTATTACTAGATAAAATATAAAAATTTCAGATTAAAATTTTGATACCAATACTTACTATTATCTTTAAAAAATTTTCAACACTAGTACAGTATTGATAGCTTTCTACCGATACTTTTAATGCTTACAGTGCCAAGTGATGTCAATAAAACATACAAAGGTTTTTTTTTTACACTCAAGATTGATAACATTTTCTATATTACTAGTATTATTTAATTGGTATTTATCTATCTATCCAAAGTGACAGCTTTGTTTCACACAATCTAACAGATGGATATATAAAAGTAAGCTTAGTAACTTTTACAGCTGTCAAACTGTCAAATACTGTACCGGAAGTACTTAATTTCATGGTCTAACTATTCTAAGCAGCCAAATGTTCCATGCAAGAAATTACTTGTTTAAAAAATAAATTAAATAATAGTTTAAAAAAGCTATCAATGAAAAATTGAAAATTATTTTTATCAATAATATGCATTTCATTTTATGGATTTGTATTGGTGTCTTATTTAAAATATAGGGTTAAAAATTAACCTTTTGAAACTGAGATTGAGCTGAACCTACCAGTCAGTAACCAGAAGACTTAGAATAAAATAAAAATGTTTCAAGCAACAAAAAATAAGGTGAAACAATGACATTTTTGAAATTTGACACCATTATCCATTTTTTTTACTTACAACTTATTTTTTAACCATAACTTATGTTGGGTCACTTTTGTCCCTTTTAATAATATATTCTTATGATAAAACTTAATATATATTTTATAACTAACATAAATGAGTTATATTATTTTAAAGCCAAGCTAAATACATTTCAAAACTACCAATAGCTGCATTTTTGCTATAGCCAGGGGTATCAGGCTGGAGTAAGGGTGGGGAGGTGGATAAGGGGGTATCACCCCCCTCCAATATCGGGGAAAAGCTTGAAAGTTGGGAATTTTATGTAAAGTCGAGATCTTAATTTGCTAAATTCTAAAATTACTGTGTACGGTAGCACACTACTTTCGACTATGAAAGTTATTTACCACAGATTTGTACAGAGAAATTTTAAATTTTACAATTGTCGATCCCGTCTTTTCAAAAGTTTCAAAATTAATAACTCAACAAACATTGAAAGAAGATTGTATAGAAAGGTTAGATTATAAAATTGGCTATTAGTGCTCTTGTCACTGCCTACTAGTTTTAAGGCAACTTCTACTAGCCCACTAGATATTAGTATAGCCTTAAGAAGGTTAGGTAATGTTATAGATCACTCTATAAAGTTTGAAGCTTTACGAGTCAAAACTTGTTGGTTTTTATACCCAATGATAGTGAATGTCAAAACAAATAACACGTTTAATTTGAAAAATCAATCATTAACAACTTTAAAAATAAAGTTGTGTAAAACCTCAAATCAAGGCCCAATCATCACCTAAAATTTTACAACTTTCCCAGGGTAGAACCTCACCCCTATAACCCCATCCACCCCAGTGCTCTCAAAGTTTCTCTTGTTACCAGGTCACCAGTGAATTAAAAAAAAAAACTTCTAGAGCTGGGAAATTCACTGTCTCACTCCCCACCCATAATATATATTTTGTGGGCTGCCCCTGGCTATTTGTTTGTTTACGTTAAATTTTGTGTTGACCAACAACACCTGTTCTATTGAATTTGAATTTACCATAAAAATGATTGACTCATTTACAATGTTAACAAAATGTTAAATGTTAATATATTTTTTTAATTACCTTATTTTGTGGGTCTTTGGATTAAAAACATTAAATTTTCTTTATTAAAGGCTTATAAAAATAAAAATCTTCCAGATAATTTAGTTAATTTTGAAAGGAAAGGCAAGGGAAACTATTAGCTAGTTAAGGAATACTTAACTGCTGTCTTATTTTAGGATGAAGAAAACGAAAGCAGCGAGAAGAAATCTGCAAAAGATGCGCTTCTGTTGTGGTGTCAACGAAAAACCAATGGCTACCCTGGAGTCAACATACAAGATTTTACAGGTACCTACAATTTGATTTCATAGCAGGAGTAATTAAATACTAGACCAAGCTCTCCAAACAATTTTCTAGACGATTCTTACTTCCATGATTGTTTCCAGCCAGTGGCCTGGGTCAGTTTGTTATTCAAACCATTTATTTTTCCAATACCAGCTTGCTAGGCCTGTCATGGCTTCATATGCCTTATTATCTAACTTAAGACGAGGACGGGCACAACATTCAGTCTCTAGCTGTCAAGTTATCAATGTTAAATGGTGAACCCATATTTTCATAAGTGATAAATCTTCAGCCATGCCGGGAATTGAACCAGGGACCCTTAACTCAGTAGGCAGACACGCTACAGGCTGAGCTAAGGACAATATGTCAGACAGTGAAGGTTTAAAATTAATAAAAAAACATTACTTTTAAGTTATTTTACAAGAAAATATAAAATGCCCTTTTCTTGCTAACAGAACTAAACACACACAAACACACACACACACACACACGTACAATTTTTGTGCTGACACAGAAACAGCATAACCTCTCTCTGTGATGACTTAATTGTAGTCAGAGAATTTGCATGGTCAAGGAAACTCTTATTCAAAGAACATTGATGGTAGAGGTCTTGCTAGGAGATGTGAAAATAAATGCAATTCAATCTTTGTAAAAAGCTATCTGCTTTACTAGGTAGGAACTATAAACATAAATAAATATCGTCTTTAATGTTTTATTAGTTCACTCAAACTCTTACTTATGTGATGTTTCACAAGTTATTAAAAACTGTTTAAAATGCATGATGATATTCACAAATTTGTTGTGTTATTTTGACAAATAATGTTAATTGAAATCACCTTTTATAATTACTTATTCAATTTGAATTAATTTAACTGTTTTAAATTACCCTTTAAATTTCAACAAATAATGGTAAGAATTAGTGTAAACCAACATTAGCAAGTCTCCCTTGACATTTCCCCCCTAAGCCAGGCACTGAAGTCTCTTGAATACATTATTTGTGTCGGAGTAAATATTCAACCAGCGTTTTCAATGAAACATCTAGATACTGACATATTTGATATTAGTAAATATTTAAATTGAGGAATTATTTTCCAGGATCATGGAGAAGTGGTCTGGGTTTCAATGCCCTGATTCATGCTCACCGTCCAGACCTGATTGACTTTGAAGCGCTGCAACCTACCAGGCACATCGACAACCTCAACAATGCCTTCGATATTGCCAACAACGAGCTTGGCATTCCGAGACTATTGGATGCAGAAGGTCAGCTTTAACAGTATATACTTTATTGTATTAGATCTCTGTTTTAAAATTCAGCGTGAAATATATTCTTAAGCTTAAATATAAGCCAGTTATAGAGAATTATCATAGTGTATATAGAGATGAGAAAGTGTGGATACTCTTAGTTTATGTGGGTCAGCTGCTTGAAGCGCTCTCATCGAATTTGCTGGCCGGAAACTGAGCAATACCATAATGTAGAATAGCAAAGCGCAGTTAATTAGATAGGTTACATTAAATTACTTTGTTATTAATAGGCTAAATATAGTTTAACCACAGAAAATACTAAACACATTATTTTAAACTGACAGTTTTATTAATAACATAACTTAATAAAGTATTTCTTTAATCTATCTTAATACAAGCAATTTTACTCCCACATTTATTTGTAACTTATGGTAATATTAATAGCAAGCTACTAATAATATTGACAGTCATGAATTTCAGTAATGTCTTAAAAATGTATTATTATTTTTATAATTACTATACATATCTAAATTATTTAATGTAGCAGCAATTAAATTGGTATTTCTTTATTTGTTGAACCCTCATATTTATTGTCGTTTTCTTACAACAGCTACATTCAAGCATAAGTGTAATGTTATAAGAAGTCCTTATGTTTTATTTTGCATTAAGTTTTATAAACTACATATTATATTATATTTTTTATTTTTGTTTCAAAACAATACTTTATATTTTATTTCACATTATACTATAATGTATTAATTTTTTTCATCTTCGTTAATATAGCTGTTAAATTGAGGCTTGTACTATTCTGCTCAGGTTTATTATTTAATGTTATTATGAATCGCTTTGTAAAATTTCATGAAATTTCAATTACTAAACAACCAATTTCCATAAACACGTTATATTAATTACAAATTTGTCATATATGATTTAAAAAATAGAGGTTTGAATTCACATATAAATTGTAGTCTTAAGAATCGGTAGGGTAACCTTTGATAACTTCCGGACTGATTTAGCATGTTTTGCAACACTAATCTGATTTATTTTACAGCTAGCTTACTCTATTTTGGAATATTAGATGTTCATTTTTTTAGAAGTATTCCTTTGTTATATATCTTTACTAAATAGTTTGACAGGTTAGGAAAAATTTGTAGAATATAACTGGGTTTCAAACACCAATTTGATCGAGGAAGTTTAATCCTTTCTGCATTGATTAAAAAATTATCACATTTTACAAGAAAATCTTCAGAAAAATGTAAATCACAAACTTGAGATTTTGATTTTGTCAATCTCTTTTTGGAATTGTCCGCTTCCACTTTGCAAACTCACGTTTGTCTTGAGGAGCTTGAAAATAATTTATTTTGCCGCTTGAAGCATTGTCATAGCCTGATTTCTATCCCGTTTTAAAACATGTTGTAATGATTGAAGCATATATTATGTACTAAAAGAATATATTACTTACACAGACTGAATACCTAGTTATTAAAAAAATAGCAAAAAGAACCATCATGGATTTAAAAACAGAGGTTTCAAACACAAAACACAACAAATGAATGTATAACAAACAAAATAACACAACACACTCACTTTTATACACTATGCCAGTACTGAAAGAATACAATACCCGGCCACTTCGATTACAGCGCTCAAGTTTCTCGAACCCACCACAGCGCCTCTCTTTGCAACGGCAAGTATCCACACTTTCTCATTTCTATATGCTTTGGTATTAGCCTACTTACTACTCAAAATAATTAGATTCACAAGACATGGAGTTGGATTTGACTTTATTGTTTTAAATCATTCTAAGCAGTATACTAATGATTATCTGCGCTAATTGTGTCAAAAGTGACTGTGACTAGTCTAAAAATATATGCTATAAATCCATTGATATTAATGCCAAAAACAACTACTATATGTATGAATTATGTTTAGTTTGAAAAAATCTAGTTTAAAAATGAACAACACTTTTTTTTTCTAAAGAATATATTTACCTTAATTAGTTACAAAAGTCTATAAAAACTAAAAAAAAAAAAAAANTCTCTATGGTCAAAATATTGAACCACAGTACTGTAGTGGTGGTCAAATAGAGTTAGGCTTCACTAGATCACATGTTTATTTAATTTTAACACATAATTTGTATTAATCATGTCTAAGAATAAAATTTCACTAGATCACATATTTATTTAATTTGAACACATAACTTGTAATAATCATGTCTAAGAATAAAATTTATCGGCTGTGTTAAGATAATAAATTCTCAATTACACAGTTTATATTAAAATTGGATAAACCACACACAGATAATCAGTAGCTTAATTTGTTTTGCCATTTTTGAGTTTACAAAGTAATTTTTTTTAATGTAGGAAGTTAAATAAAAGGTTGACATACACATTTCTAGATAAAATTAGAGTTGGGCTGAATCCACTATTTTATGAATTTTAATCTCCACTATACCTTCGAGTCTTGTATCTCTAACTTAAACCAAACCTTGGAAAAAATTATGAACCTAAGAGGAAATATAAATATAATATTATTATTATTATTAGCACCGCGTCTTACTACCTGTTCGGGTTATACGCACTTACGCTAATGTGTAATGGTAGGGTGGTTGTGAGATGAAATGAAGGACCTACAGTTGAACGTGGAATCCGAACCACGGTGGAGGCCTGGCTTTCCCCACATTCACAAGATTTCTTGTCAGAGGTGAAGGAAGGGTTTGGTAATCAGATAAATCTTTGCCGGGACCGAGGATTGAACCCCGGCCGCCAGCACAGAAGTCTGACACCTTACCCCTAGACCGCCAGGTCACCGACAATATAAATATAATAGAAAATACAAATAGTAATAAATGTTAACACTGTCTTATAAACTATTCCTTATATTCAGTTAAGTATTAAATTACTGGTCTGGGGCCTTGTTAAGTTCATCCTGAGATTATAATTGGTTATGATCCACCAAATAGGCAATATTAAAATTTTAAAACAAATTTCACTTGAAAAATTGTAAATTTTTAAAAAATTTTTTTAAAGGATTTGTGTGGCTCAGATCCAAAATTTTCCCAAATCTTGAATATCCTTAAATAATCAAGTCCCATTCCTAAATATAATTTATGTGTGTTAGGGTTATGCAAAGCCAGTTTTTCTACTTGAATTAAACTCGAATCGAATATATTAAATATTCTCAAAGCCAAATCAAAGTTCAAATACTTTTTGACAATAGTTTGTAATATTTCATTCTAATCTGATAAAAATCAAGTTAATATCACAACTTGCAATTCGATAACTTAAGATTTTTTTAAGAGATTAACTATTTGCAACAGCTTAGAAAGTTACTATAATTATTGATCATAAATTGTGTACTTTGGCTATAAATATTTTTATTTGTGAAGCTTCTTAATAGTCGAAGTTGGAATTTTTTTCAAAGCAAAATTAAAGCTGATATTTTTTTTAAAGCAAGTTGAAGTTACAAAGTTTTGCATCCTTCTTATAATCCATGCAAAATATCAGAGAACTTCTATGTGTCTGTGTGTTTGTTTTAAACATAAAATCTATTTCAGATGTCGACCAGACCCGACCTGATGAGAAGTCTGTCATTACATATGTGGCCTCATACTATCACACATTTGCTCGCATGAAGAATGAGATGAAAAGTGGCAGGAGGATAGCTAATGTAAGCTGCATAACTTGCATACCAATACTTAACTCTAACCTGGAATCCTCTAGTTGAACACAACATTATGTAGTTTGTCATTTTCCAACTAAATAAATGCTGATTAATATTCTGGCTCTCTGCCCACATTCTTTTAAATAACTAATTAATATTAGGATTAATTGAAAACATTAAATATACAGATATACCAAAGTCGATGGTTAGATAAAAAAATCCAATGTATATAAACTTTGATGCACAGAAACAATCTTTTTTATACACAATATTGTGTAGTCTATTGTATTTAGAAATATTTCCTAATCAATACAGTCATTATAAGTGAATATGAATCACATGAAGCTATGTTCATAAACATAATTAAAAACAAACAAAGAAAAAATGTATTTAACATACCTTAAAAAAAAAACAATAGCTCGCACAAACTTTCAGCGATACTGAAACAAACTGAATATGATCTACAGAGGAGGGAGGCTACTAGAGGAAAGGGGAGTGTGGAGACAATACCACCATGCTAGGTGACCCGTTGGTGTTGCACTCACCTTCACCAAAAACCTTTTTCCTCTCACAACATATCCATCCTCATTATGAGGGGGAAAATCCCAATTCACAATGAAAAAAATTCGATATTTAGAATATTTTTTTTCGATACAGATTTTCTATGTTATGTTACGGGGATTCACTAAAACTTAGATACATAAAGAATTTTTTATACAAAAGCTCAATATATGGAGGTCCCACTCTAGTATTGTCACTACCCAGTCCCCACCCTAAGGGCAAGTTGTAAAGATGACCTTTGTGCAGGAAGGGATCAGCGAACAGGAGCGCTGAAAATAGTCATACTTTGAGTTTTTCTGAATTGTATTGTAAACTATAACTACATGATGTGATGTGGTCGGTTTTAAGTGATCAATTTTAAAAATAGTTGTTAGCCCAAGTCTGTCATTCTATCTTCTTTCTATACATTTACATTGGTGATCTAACTCTATCTCAAACTGGAACAAGAGCATACTATAGTCCTGCCCAGTCGCTACTATCCTAGTTTCAACTTTTCTTATAGTTTAAAAGTGTGTCTTTATTTTAACATTTTAGCTGGCAGTAATAGCAAATTTGTAATATTTTGTTACATTGTTCTGGACTGTTTGTGTTTGGCTGACCTACTCTTGTTAAAACATAAAGAAGGAGCACAGCTCTGCTAGGTTCATTAATATGGCCTAAATGTTACTAGACACTGGTAGTCTATTGATGTGCATTTATTTATAAATGCATTACTAAACACTTAGGTTGACCATAGTACTAAGATTTGCTTTCACAATCACATCCATATAAGTCTTAAATGAATAGTTAACAAAATAATCCAGATCTAAGTTGTCAGTGATATTACTTAACTAAAATATCTTGGGATTGATTCCTGGCAGCTAAAATTTATCACATTTAAATTTTGTTTTGAAAAAAATAATTGATATTTTAAGAGGGTGTATCATAACAGGCCCAACTTAGCTCCCAGCTCGCGCAAGGTATGGAAGTTAAAGGAAAAAGAAGATACCTCAGGGTGACCTGGTGGTCTAGGGGTAAGGTGTCAGACTTATATGCTGGCGGCCGGGGTTCGATCCTCGGTCTCGGCAAAGATTTATTTCATTACCAAACCCTTCATTCACCTCTGACAAGACATCTTGTGAATGTGAGGAATGCCAGGCCTCCACCGTGGTTCGGATTCCACGTTAAAATTGTAGGTCCTTCATTTCATCTCAAAATCACCCTACATTACACATTAGCGTAAGTGCGTATAACCCGAACGGGTAGTAAGACGCGATGCTAATAATAATAATAATAAGATACCTCAGAGATGTCGGCAGTGCATTTGTATTTGATTGCTTACTCGAAATTTTCTACGTTGACAAAGTGGCAAAGTTTCCTGTTAGTAAGTACAGTAAAGCCATATTAAGAGAGAATGAAGATTTGTGCACAGCGCCATTCTAAAATGGTCAGAAACGGCCTTTTCAATGCAGTTTTTATCCACATAACATATAATACTTCAATAATGTTCAGTATTAGGAACTTCTCTTAACTCTTTGTCTCTATTGTTGTCTAGCCAGAAATTATCCCCGTGCAATAGTGTTGGTGTAAGTTTACCATTTGTAGCCGACTGTATTGCAGAGTTGAGTGGCATGTGATACATGCTTTTAATTCTAATAGCTGTTGGGTAGATTATTAGAACACACATTCAAATATGCAACTAAATATTTAACTACGTTGATAGTCAAATAATCTAAGATGTAAATCTTGCAAATTACTGGACTGTTGATAACAAGGAGATTGGGGTTCGAATCACAAACTGGTGTAGGTACTGGGGGTGGTTTTCACTAAATGTTTTTCCACTCTCCCTCCCTACAAATGCGGATAGACCTACTTTAAATTCAACTTTTCTAATCCCTAACACATTAGTGTAATTATTACACATGTCTCTAACCCAAAAGTAGTAAAATATTGTTTTTTTAGAGAGATATGTGATATTATACAGGTAGACAAATATTTTCTTAGCTTCCCTTTATAAATGTTGATCGAAATTGAAATAAGTTAACCTATAACCATTTTCTAGGGCATTTTACCTCTTAGCCATTAAACCATTTCATGTCTATAGTCTAAACATTAATTCCTACTGCAATTGATGATTTTCAAAATAATTATTGATTGAGTTTGACCCTTTTATTCAGATTGTTGGACAAATGATGGATGCAGACAAAATGAAGATTCATTATGAACGACTGACAAGTAATCTTCTGGAATGGATTCGTCTGAAAGTTGTGGAGCTGGAAGACCGTGACTTCCCCAACTCACTGGAAGGCATCCAGAAGGATTTGACTCGATTCAAAGACTATCGCACCATTGAGAAGCCTCCAAAGTAGGTTGTCAAATACTACATTATTCTCTTATCACTTCTTATACTTAGATCAAAAGAGTGGTACAAATATGTATTCAATCACTAATGATATAGAATAAATAATTAGTTTATTAGTATTATTATTACTATTAATTTATTGTTTTATCAACCATTTCAGCATACTTGTAAGAATTATAATGAAACAAAATTACATTTGTATAAATGTAATCATATCATTCATTGTCTTGTAGATATACTGAGACTCTCTGAAGAACTCCAAATTTCTATAAGCTCCACTGACAATGACTGTATAAATGTTTTCATACACTTTTATGTTAATTTTTTCACAGAGATTCCATTTTATGATACTTTTAACATTTTCATAACTAATAACTTTCCATTGCTATTTTCATATTTTTTATTTAAAGCATACCATAACAAGTTAAACACATAGTAAATGTTCCTTTTAGTTTATATCTGATGGCCTGGGCTTATACTCTTATTCTATTTCAGATACAAAGAGCGCAGTGAGATTGAAGCCTTGTATTTTCACATCAACACTCATCTCAAGTCGTTGAACCAGCCTGCGTTTTCCCCCCAGGATGGCCAACTGATCCACGACTTGGAACGCAGTTGGGAGGGTCTTGAAAGGGCAGAGTATCGTCGTGAAGTGGCTCTCAGGCAGGAACTGTTGAGGCAACAACGCCTGGAACACCTCAACTACAAGTTTGAGAAGAAGGTACGAGGAACAGATGAATGCCAGTGTCACGTTCCTAAGGTCAGGGTGTCTGCTTTATCCTTGGCCTAGGGTCAGGATGCCTGGTTTATCCTGGGCCTAGGGTAAGGGTGCCCTCTTTATCCTGAGTCTAGTGTCAAGGGTGCCTGGCATATCCTGGGTGCTAGGGTCAGGATGCCTGGTTTATCCTGGGCCTAGGGTAAGGGTGCCTTCTTTATCCTGAGTCTAGTGTCAAGGGTGCCTGGCATATCCTGGGTGCTAGGTTCAAGGGTGCCTGGCTTATCCTGGGTGCTAGGATCAAGGTGCCTGTTTTATCCTGGGCACTAGAGTCAAGGTGCCTGGTTAATCCTGGGTGCTAGCGTCAAGGGTACCTGGTTTATCCTGGGACTAGGGTCAAGGCTCCTGGTTTATCTTGGGCGCTAGGGTCAAGGTGCCTGGTTTATCCTGGGTGCTAGGGTCAAGGTGCCTAGTTTATCCTGGGTGCTAGGGTCAAGGTGCCTAGTTTATCCTGGGCGCTAGGGTCAAGGGTGCCTGGTTAATCCTGGGTGCTAGGGTCAAGGGTACCTGGTTTATCCTGGGACTAGGGTCAAGGCTCCTGGTTTATCTTGGGCGCTAGGGTCAAGTTGCCTGGTTTATCCTGGGTGCTAGGGTCAAGGTGCCTAGTTTATCCTGGGCGCTATGGTCAAGGGTGCCTGGTTAATCCTGGGTGCTAGGGTCAAGGTGCCTGGTTTATCCTGGGTGCTAGGGTTAAGGTGCCTAGTTTATCCTGGGCACTAGAGTCAAGGGTGCCTGGTTAATCCTGGGTGCTAGGATCAAGGTGCCTGGTTTATCCTGGGCACTAGAGTCAAGGTGCCTGGTTAATCCTGGGTGCTAGGGTCAAGGTGCCTAGTTTATCCTGGGACTAGTGTCAAGGCTCCTGGTTTATCTTGGGTGCTAGGGTCAAGGTGCCTGGTTTATCCTGGATGCTAGGCTCAAGGTGCCTAGTTTACCCTGGGTGCTAGGGTCAAGGTGCCTGGTTTATCCTGGACACTAGAGTCAAGGTGCCTGGTTAATCCTGGGCGCTAGGGTAAAGGGTGCCTGGTTTATCCTGTGCCTAGGGTCAGGGGTACCTGGTTTATCTTGGGCCTAGGGTCAAGGATGCCTGGTTTATCCTGGGCCTAGGGTCAAGGGTGCCTAGTTTATCCTGGGTGCTAGGGTCAAGGTGCTTAGTTTATCCTGGGTGCTAGGGTCAAGGTGCTTAGTTTATCCTGGGTGCTAGGGTCAAGGGTGCCTGGTTTATCCAGGGCCTAGTGTCAAGGGTACCTGGTTTATCCTGGGTGCTAGTTTTGATTGTTAGTTGTTCTATTTTAAGTGCTTTTCATTTCCTCAATGCCAGATGTCTCATGTAGATGCGCATTTTCAGCTTTGAAAACGTAAGATCTGACCCTCAACTGGAATTGTGCATTTTCCAATCACACTTTTTTTACTGACAGAAGAGAAAATAGGGATTTTTTTTAAATGATTACCAAGATCGTGCTATCTGAAATTGAGGGACTTATTAAGATATGTTCAATGTTCAGGAGTACATCGTTTTGCGAAAGTACTTTTTCACTGCTGAAATTCATAAAAGATTAAAATCCAAATACAGGTGTTCATTGACCAATAAATAACTTTCATGTTTACTCTGTTTGGCAACTACAGGCATAGATAGACCTTAATATAGCTACGTTAGTAAATGAAAGAACAACCACAAAGCTTACATTAAAATGAAATAATAATTATAAATCAATAAACAATTGTATCTTCTTTCATGTTTCAATAATAACTTTTATAGGCAACATGACTTTTCTCTATTATGAAATTTATGAAGTACTTGCTAAGTTTATTGGTCAGACACACTACATAAATATTTTAATATCTGCACTGGTTTTAAAATTCCAGATGCGTCCCTTGTATTGATTTTTTTTATGTAGCCCTTGGATTACCTAAAGTTGGACAGCCCTGGTGTAAAATATAATTTGTCTTATTGGCTTGATGGCTTTTGTATTAAAGAATTATGAGGACTACTAGGGAAATATTATATTGAGGATGTACCATTAGTTATTGTAACCCTAATTCTCATACCTGCAATAAAGTGTTCTATTTTAAAATATAAAACATCTGTTCTTAAATCTATTCTCCAAACTATTGACGTATGATTGAACATGTTAGAGTGTTCTGCGAGAAGGCTACTTGAAGGAGATGATCCAAGTTCTGTCAGACCCTCGCTATGGCAGTAACCTCACCCAGGTGGACGCCACTGTCAAGAAACATGAAGCTATCAGTGCGGACATCATGGCCAGGGTATGTTCAAATAGCTTTTACCTAGGGGCACAGAAATTAGTCATCAGGCTGTTTCATTGTTGTGCCATTTTTTTTCCTGTGTTGTGTTGGGTAGAATGTTTTCCTGTTCTTTCCTACCTTTCCATTATTTTTTTAAAGACAATAAGAATCTTTGGGGATTATTGTTGGTCTGTTGTGTAACTTTAGTTTTTGTGGGCTTACTTTTTTCGTCGAATGTCACTGGCACGGTTTTGTAAGAGCACCATTTTAATAAGTTGTTTGTTAAACCTCGTGTGAGTGAAGTCATAGTGATGTGAAGTTTAACCTAGATGTGTTCCACATGCTTGGTAAGTGACTGAACGGACCTGCACCAATGAGACAGCAAGTTGCCTCTACCCATTCCTATTTCCAACAGCACACTTTGTTTCAATGTTCATAACACTGGCCCTCCAAAGATTTTGTTTTTCTCACATTTGTGAGACTTCATACTACACACACAAAAAGAAATATCAATCTGGGACCTTACTTTTTGTCCATTTCTTAAAAAATAATTTTATGAATATTTTTCATTTTTTTAAATATACCAGCTGACTTTTAGACACACAAGATAAACAAGATAGTACTATATTTATTCAAGTATAAATTTATGATGACAATTTAAACTTAAAAAGACAAAGGTCTTATACATTATAAAATTACTTCCAATGAATTGTTGCTTATTAGCTTGGAACTGTACAGTACAGTAAGACAGTGTAAAAACGCTGTACAGTGATGTAAAGTAAGTGATAGTGAAGGAAGCCAACCTGAAAGGATAGTCAGGTCAGGTCTAGCTAGGGACACACTCACTTCTATCTTCATTTCTTCTTACACTTTTCACACTTCCACAGTTACACATGATTTTTAAATTTTCAGAAATATTATCTTTTTATTCAAAGAGATACATACATAAATAGATAGCACATAAAACACACAGCGATATATATGGGACTAAATCCTTTGGTTTTATGTGATATTGCCATATTCATATTTAAAATATTATTTAAAAAATATAGGTATGTTGTTTTGTCAAAAAGAAATTATGAAACAAATCTAAATGCTTATCATGTAAATCAAGATGGCCGACTCTGTGGAATTAAACATAGTCAACTATTGAACAAAGTTAGCGATCGATGGTAATTTAATATTTTGTCAAAACTGTAGTGGAACCATTTAAAATAAAATGCAAACACTAATTTACAAAGAGCAAATAAGTAATAAACTTAGCCAAACTTTTTTTACTTAACATACTGAAGTAATAATTTATTAAAATCACCAATCTCAGCCGAAATTTAAGAAATATAGATGGAAGTTACAGTTTCAACAAACCTGACTGGCCGATTTTATTATTGTATATTTACATCAGTAAATCGATGGTTAAACATAATGAAATCAATAATTTTTTATCAATTTCCCTTTTCTTCCCTTGTGTTTTTATTTTTCCTCTTTTAGGAAGTGTGCGGTATGTATTACAAAAACATAGAATGTATATTCCATTCACAATAGGTTTTTACCTGGATGACAGTTCGAAAATCATATGTTTAGGTTTTGGGCTGCCAACACTTGTAAAAGATCACAGTTTTGTTATAAATGTAAAGATTTTTAATTATCTGTTATATATTACATTTAAAATAACTTAAACTTAAGTTTTCTCATACTATTTCATTTTTTCAAATAATTTCTTTTTGTCCAACTCGAAACAATATTTTAAACATGATTAAAAGTACTTATTTTTCGTTATGGAACGTTACTGATTTTGTGTAAGATAGTGCACACATCAATACCTTTTAATACAGGCATCGTATTTACTTGGAAAAGAGAAAATTTTTGTCATTTTTTTACATACAATACATGATTTTATGATTATTTTATCGTATTTTGAAATATTTAACTGAATAAAGTATTTTCATCAACTGCGTGTCCGCATCATTGTAAAAAACTTGTTTACCGTTATTTTCAATTATATGGTTTAAATTCGTCAGTCGCCATTTTGAGGCTATGTTCGTTAGAAGTTTTTGTGAAAGTTAATATTTTTTCAAGGGGAATAAAACTATAAATAAACTTTGTGTCCAACCTCAAATAAATATATAAGTAATATTGGCCTAAATTACTGTGGTTAACTATCACATTAATATATTACCATCTGTTTTCATTACAGTCATCCAAAGTGATAGATGTCAGCTGTTGGCGTAGTGATATATTAGGGATTACTTATAGTAACATTTCGAGCTGTCATTCAGGTAAACTTAGCTCGTGAATGACTTATAAAAGAAATATTAATAAAAAAACAAACTAGTCACTTTTGTAGAATATAATTTTTTTTTAAATTAGAATAACAAAATAGAATTATATCTCCATAAGGAAAACCTCTTTTCGATGTATGAAGTAGTTGTATTATATTTGAAAGAAGGTTTAGGAAAGGTGGATAGAAACAAAAGGAACAAACAACATATGGCTTACACAATATAAAGAAGAACAGTTCATTTTTCAAGTCCAAAAGTCCAGACATAATGGTGGAAAGCTTAAAATTGTCAGAGATGAGCTGTCCTTACTTTCTGGTTGCTTCATGGTGTATATATTAGGAATCAATTTATAATTAATTAAATGAAAATGAATAACACCATTCAAAGTCTAGTTATTTATTGCACTTTTCTTAAAACCATCTCACTACATTTCTTTTAAAGGTGTAACTTGCCACCTGTTGACTACATACAGAATCCTAGGCGCATGAACTATGGTGTGGATCCTTTTTGGAGTTGGGTTGAATACTCTATTTAAAAAATCTTAATCTTCAATTTACCTGTGAATCTCAAATATAAATCTTGGAAAAAATCATGAACATAAGAGAGAATATATATAATATAATATTAGAAATCTCAAAAAGTAACTAAATCTTAAGATTCTTTCTGATAATTCGATCACTATAACCTTCTTCATCATCATCATCATATATCATTCAGAAGTATACACTGTTCAGGGGCCTGGTTTTTAAGTTCATTCTATAATTATAGTTGGTTCTGAAAAATCATTAATCACTGTTAGAGTTCTAAAACAAATTTCACTTGAAGAATTGAAAAAAAATATCTTTTTTTTTGTGGATTAGTCTCAAATTCTAAATTCTCTTGAAACCTTGAATCTCAAATATCCTTAATGATGATTTCAATATATCGAATACCTGACACTTGTTCTGTTGTTAGAGTTGTTGTAAGGTTTCCAGGGGTTATGGGAGTATGTCGCAGGCAAATTAGTGTCAGTTATAGGTAATAAATATGTGTTTTGTGCTTTTGATTATATACAGGAGGAACGTTTCCATGACCTTGAGAACATGTGTGAAGAGCTGGTCCGGGAGAACTACCATGGCAAGGAACGAGTGCGAAAGAGGGAGGAGGAAATTCTCCAGCGCTGGAGAGGTGTTCTGGAACTACTGGATAGACACAAGACTAACCTCAACATGTTGTGCTCCCTCATGGCCATGCTACGGGAGATAGACACTGTCATGACATCCATTGAGGAACTACAGGTATATATACACTGTCATGACATCCATTGAGGAACTACAGGTATATATACACTGTCATGACATCCATTGAGGAATTAAAGGTATAATCACACTGTCTTGACATCCATCGAGGAACTACAGGTATATTCACACTGTCATGACATCCATTGAGGAACCAAAGGTATATTCACACTGTCTTGACATCCATCGAGGAACTAAAGGTATATTCACACTGTCATGACATCCATTGAGGAACTTCAGGTATTTCCATATTGCTAGAGATACATTAGAAAAAGTGTGTCAGCACCAGAATATATTCCATTCACTATAGGTTTTTACCTGGATGACAGTTCGAAAATCATATGTTTAGGTTTTGGGTTGCCAACACTTGTAAAAGATCACAGTTTTGTTATAAATGTAAAGATTTATAATTACCTGTTATATATTACATTTAAAATAACTTAAACTTAAGTTTTCTCATATTATTTCATATTTTTAAATAACCATTCACCCTTTGTGCGAGATAATGTGATAACTCTTGGAAGCAAAGGACAGAGTTTTAACTAAACATCCGGAAAGGAAAATTCCCAAGAATCTTGAGGAAGGGAACGAGGCTATGTACCTTGAAAATTACACAATTACATGTTTTGTCATGTTTTATTTGCAAACTTAGAGGCCTGCTGTTTTCCGTTGAGTGAGTGGGCCTTGCCCTCCTATCCACCTTTCAATATTCAATTTAATACGGCTGTTTTGTGACTTTTTCCTTGGTTTATAATTAAATTTTATAAACATATAAATAATCATAAAATAACTTTGAATCTTATTTTATTTTCTTATTTTCTACATCCATTAGTGTCATCAACCTGTGGCCCGGTTGAGTTTTTTATTCAAGCCAAATATTTTCCACTACCTGCTTGTTAGGCCTGTCGTAGCTTCATATACCTTATAACCTGACTTAAGACTAGGACAGACACAACTTTCAGCCCCCAGCGTTAATTCATCACGGTGGAAGGTTATACCTACATTTTGCCAATGATACATTTTTCTACCATGCCGTGAATCGAACTCGGGACCCTTACCTCAGTAGGCAGACACTTTTCTGACTGAGCTAAGGTGTCTTATTCTTATTTTATTCTTATATTTTTAAATGCCATATAATGTCCATGATCAAGTAGAATTATATCCAGAAAATGAATGACAAGAAGCCCAATCATGAATAGATAACCACTACTATCATTGCACATCACACAAATTACATTGGCTGAAAGTATACTCTAATAGTAAGTGCTGCATTTTTGTCACAAGTTATATCCAGAGTGTGAATATTGATAACTAGCTAAAAGTACACAGTTCTCAAATATTTCATTGGTACACACTTAATGCTCAATGGTATGAAGCTATTAAATGTTTACCATAGATCAAGTTACAGACATAACATATTGGGTTCTAATGTTTCTCTCTCTTCCCTTTATCAAATATTCCTCTCTGAAGGTGCTCATGTTGCATGTTGTGTTGAGTACAGGTGAACTTTCAATCAGAGGATGTGGGACCTCATTTGCTGGCAGTGGAAGACCTGCTTCAGAAACAAAGTCTGGCAGAACTGCAGGTGACGTCCATGGGAGAGTCCCAGAGACGCCTCGGCCGCCAAGCCCAGCAGTACATTAGCAATGGGCACAAGGAGGCACCGCTGTTGCAAACCCGCCTTGACCAGCTCAACAAGGCATACGATGAGTACGTTACACTGGGGATGATAGTAAACAATAAAAACAAAAAATAAGCGCCTTATTATTTTGATATATGGCTTACACAAAAATGAAGGAGCACGGTGACAACATATGCTTAGGGATTAGAGACAGATTAAAATTTAGAATTTTATAATTAAAATTTAAAAACAAAATAAGGGAATGAAAATGTGGAACTAGCTCAGTCTTAGCAAACATCGAATATCACAGTTTATGAGATCTAAGTAAATGGTGAGAAACATAAATGTATGGCTTTCCTCAAATAAAATAAATAATGATTGTTTTAGTTTTTTCTCTCTTTTTATTTTCTTCTTATCCCCACATCTCTTTGGGTTAAACGCTTATGTACTAATTACACCAGTGAGTTTAGGGATTAGGAAGCCTATATTTACAGGATGTGCAACCACATTTGTGTGAAAGTAGAGTGGAAAACTATTTTAGAAAAATCACCTTCAGTCCACCTGACCGAGATTCAAACCTCGATATCCCTATCATAGTCAGTCTAATATACTGCGATAGAAGCGCATTCTACCATGCGACAACCGAAGTGGGTATTGCTTTAGTTGTTTTGAAGCTTCAGAACTCTCATTCTTTTAATAAATATCGTAGTGTTATAATAGTTAGTCCAAGTACTCAAGAATGGATGATTTATGGAACTAATAGGCAGATTCAAAACTTGTCAACACATTCATACAAAGAATGTCGAAAACTAGGGAACAAAGGACAAACATATCAAACATTGGTACCAACCCAACAACATATTCTCGTACTATAATATAGGGTTGCTTTTCTTTAACATATTTCCTTTCTAGTAAACAGTATATTTATTAATAATCTGTTCATACCAATAATTGAGTACTGAGCTCATTAGAGTTTGATGGTGATTTAGCTTGATAGAAAGCAGCAAGGCCCGTCGCGTCCGCCTGGACGATGCTCGCAACTTCTTTCAGTTCCTGCAGGACCACGAGGAGGAGGAATCCTGGCTCATTGAGAAGCAGAGGATTTGCAAGGCGGGGGTGACTGCTAAGGACTTGCGTGCAGTGCTTAGCCTTCAGCAGAAACACAAGGTATTAGCCACATAAACACTTCTCATGTGATGAGGATGTTGGAGTACATGAGATGGTAGAGGAAGCAAGACTGAGATGGTATGGACATTTAATGAGGATGGAAAAGGAGAGAATACCAAGAAGAATGAAGGAGAGGAAGTATTTAGTAAAAAGACTTCAAGGGGTCAAGTAATAGATGAACGGAGCAAATAACCAAAATTGTGCAAGTGAGGGAAGAATAATGGAAGCAATTCTAGGAGGAAGAAAGATGAGGAATAGAGGAAGATGGAGACATTTTACTAAACTGACTCGGCCACAGGCTGGAAACAGTTGATGCTGATGAGTAATTAGCCCTACTGGAAGTCAAAGTAAAATATAAAATACCATAATTGTTTAATTTTGTGATCCTCGGTGGGTTCGGTTAACATTCTGGATGTAGATTTTCCTTCTTTTAGAAGAGATTTAACTTTTAATTGCATATTGTCGGTTAAGAGGTAAAACTCACTAAGTAGCATTTTCAATGTTTGGAGATTTTCTAAGTGAATGATGACTTTTACCTGGCAAAGAAGCTTTCAATGTTGAATTTGATGATTTCTTATTTTAAAAAAATATAGAGAGATATAAGTTTACACATTTAATGGCGTTCTTTTCTTATAGATCTTGAAATTTTAATATATACACACATATAAACTCATTTCAAGCAGAAATGCACTTAATGAGTTTTACCTCTAAACCGACGATATACAGATTTTAATTGGTATTTAAACTTAATGTTTATTTATGGGGTTTTACATAAAATGTGCTAATGTGTGTATAAATTGTGAGAAATATGCATACAGCTATACCTACTAGTATATTTATTATACTTTAATCCAATTGATGGAAGTTGTACAGTTTTTAGTCAATGGTAACATCTATTTTATGACTTATTTTCGATGTTAGGCTCTTCAAGATGAAATGAAAGCTCGCCACCCCAAGTCTGACCAGCTCTGTGATGCGGGTAGAGGACTCATCGGAGACAAACATCCCAAATCTGGGGAGATCCAGACATGCATAGATAGTCTCCAGGCTCACTGGAAGTCTCTGGAGGAACTGGCTGGACTGCGCAAGAAACAGCTGGAAGATGCAGCAGAGGCCTACCAGGTAAGGCTTCACAAAGCTCTCGTGGAGACTTGGCAACATTGGACGCACAAGGTTCCTTTTCTTGATGTTCTATATAACCTAGCTATTAAATATAATTTACAAAATGTTATATTACAAACATAATACAAAATATATATCATCTGAAAATTATAAATTAAATTACTATCATAATATATAATTATATATTTTAGTTTTTGTTATGTACACCTTTATTTGTTATTTGCTTAGTAACACAAAATGACAAAAATGAATGTGTGTTTTTACTAATTAACTTAAAATAATTTATTAGCAATGCTTTGTAATTTTGTGAATCATAAATGTCACTTTCAAAACAAAGTCGAAATTATTGAATCTTCAGAGGGAAGTGGAGATTTTGGAAGCTCCACACAGTCCTGACAGGTACTAGATCAATTGTTAATATGAGATAAGCTTTTTTATATTAACTTTTGAGTATAAAATAAGATCCTTTATAAATAGATTAAGTGTGATTATTATCCTAAGAATGGTCCCATTCATTAATATATAATTGTTATAATTAGTAATTGAGATTAATTCTAGCAATTAATCAAAGCATGAAACTAAGTCAAAGAATTGGGCAGTAATGATCATTTTTCTTTAAGAGGCAGCTATAACCTCTTTGTCCAACAGCAGTAATGTAAAGTGTGAACTGTGTTATTCTTTTCATTATGAAAGCCATATTGTGTTTGTTCCTTTTAAATGTTATCTATCCACCTTTCCTCTACCTTTTTCTAAATATAATATAATATAATTTTCTGAATAATCAACATCTATAATCACTTTTACTGAATCAGAATACCTCCATATGTAAATATATTCAAATTTGTTTTCAAAGCAAGTAAATATATTCAAATTTGTGTTCAAAGCAAGACTTCTTTTTAACTTCTATTATTATATTAACCCTTTTAGTGCCAAGAGCCAATCAAATCGTCTCCGCCCACTATTGTTAAAATGCCAGAGCTGACGTGGTCGACTCTCCAGATTGGAGATAGTTCTTGATTTATCTGATAGATAGTGTAGTAGTGTCATATATTACTGGAAAGACAACATTTCACTCTTATTATTTTATATAAGGTCGGCAACAAAAAATCAAACTTAAATTAGTTGGTTATTGGATATGGGATTTTAGTACATTTACAATGGCGGACGGTCACATACTCAATGTGCTAAGTGCAATGCCGTTTTATGTATGAGCTGCATGGTAAAATATAAGTGTGGCTAACATTCATACTGATGTAAATAGTTTTGTAAACAGTTTTCAAATGTATGGGTTAAATTTTTCTGAGTATAGAAAAATATACTACTTAGATTTTCATGTTATGTCATGGGAATGAAAAGATTTATTTACCAATGTAAGTAGATAGGTGTAATGACTTTATAAATTTATATAATATATTTAAAAATATTAAATTATTCATTATAAAAGGTTTAATATTTAATGCATTGATTATTTGTAGGCCTAAATATTTATTCATGAGGTAAACAATATAATAAATCTTGCTATAAGGTAAGCAATAATGGCCCAAAAATATCTAATGTAGGATATCAAATAAAAATTCTTGTAATTACTATTTATAATAATTTATATTCAAAACTTTTTTTTCTTGTATGAAACTAAATGCATTACAACAAAATAATATTGAAATGTATATACAATATTTTTTTAAATTATGTTAATTAGCATTAGTTTTGAAAACCTTAAAAATTAAAATTTAGAAATTAAATAGTTTTATTTAAATTATATTAATTCGTTATTATTATTATTAAAGAACAGTACAACAGATTAAAATGCTAGAAAAATCAAAATACTCCATAAATAAATGTTTGGCGAATTTTCCTGAAAACACTTACTAAAATGAGGAAATAGCTGTGGCATTCTTTACACACAGTATCTAACAGGCCTCTGGCATTCTTCGCGTGTGAATTCTGGAATAGGCGAAAGGTAACATGTTTAACTTATATGATTCCAATATGGCAAAGTCTAAAATATATTGCCATAGTGTAATTTGTCATGGTAAGGCTGCTTTATTTTCAAGACATGATCCATTAAAAGAGAAGCTTGTATTATACTTTTTATTTATTTTATTTTAAATATGAATAACAGCTTTTATATGAGTGGTCGTAGATTATCTTGTTTAATAAAATGTATGAAATATTTTTGAATATATTTAATTTAATTTTGAAGTTCTGTAGAGAAAAATAATAAATTGTAATTTTTAAACAATAATAATTAATAAAATGAATAATGTAATTGAAAGATAATGTTTATTCAAAATAGTACTGTTGAAATTTTGTGAAAATGTATTTGATTTTATTGTGTTTGTGTGATAGTTTTACACTGATGCTAATGAGGCAGAGTCGTGGCTGAATGAGAAAATGGCGCTAGTAGCATCAGCAGATTACGGTGAAGATGAGCCAAGTGCACAAGCTCTGCTCCAGCGTCACAGGGACTTAGCGGGAGAGATACACGCTTACAAAGGGGACATTCACAGCCTTAATAGTCAGGCAGAGAAACTCATCAAAGCTGGTATTTCAACACTGGAGGTAACTAGACTGGGCAGAAACACAACCGCATTTGTGTGTTTGGGCCGAGACCAACATCCACAGTACACACGAACAGGATTCAACAAAAACTAACATATTTGAGACAAATTATTATACATAGACCTACTCTCGTGAATAACCTTGAAGCAACTAACTAACAATAACATGTTGTTCTTAGCGCATGCACCCTTACACAGGACATTCAAAAATACATGATGCCACATAAAACATTTGTACACCCAAATATATCTCAACAACATTTACAAAATTACGATAAACATCCAGCAGTAGGACCAATATAACACATTAATAGCCTTATTAAAGTTTCACAAAGTGATATAGCCCAATGGAAGCTCTTAAAATTATATTTAAAGTACTAGCAAATCACGAATATATACACATCTTGAGTGGCTCCTTTTTATATTCTTTTTGAAGAAGAGAGTACTCATGTTTACATACAGTAGTTACTCTAAGGGAAAATATCACCAAACAGTTGTATTAAATTGAACATTGAAAGGACCTACACACTTAACCAAAAAACTATAAGCCTCAAAATGCACAAATAAACACAACAAAACACACTTAGATTCTGTTGCCTGTTTCTTTATTATTAATTTTTTTTCAAGACAGAAGTTTGAACAGGCAACATCAATATTTAAGTGACCATGATCTACCCTAGTCATGTTGACACAGTAAATAGTCCTGTCTGTGTTTTACTCTCTGCCACTGAAGAAGGGGACTGATGTACCATTAATATTACATAATTATGTGTTTTGTTATGAACTTTGAGGCCTACAGTTTTCTTATAAGTGTGTAGGACTTGCCCTTCTATCTTCTTTCCAATGTTTACAAGCAGTAAGTTTTGTATATACAAGCTACATGTATTTCTACAATCTTACACTAACACTCAGACACCCACTAACAAACATGTGTTTAATCTAGCATTTTCTCTATGACTATAAACAGACGGACAAGTTTGGTATTAACAAGTTAATTGAGTGTTGTTTTGTTCAGCTTAGCGCAGAGCCTGAGGTGGTTCCAGACCTGGATCAAGAAGAATTTGTAAATGAGGTGCGGATGGTCCCTCAGGACTACTGGGAGGAAGAGCCTGTGGAGAGAATCGAACACAGAACTGTTCTAGAAGAGAGGAAAATCATGCAAGTCCGCAGTTTGTACCCCTTTGAGGGACAAGGGATGTCTATGGCCAAGGGGGAGGTGAGTTTTAACTACATGTCACATTTATTAATAAAACATGTCTCATGTATGTATATTTTAGGAAGACACCCTGTTCTATGGTAAATAAAGTTGTTGAATTTCTTAAAATAAATTTATCTCTATGAGGAAAAAATCTTTTCGCTTTATGAGGTAATTTTATTATATTTGCAAGAAGGTACAGGAAAGGTGGATAAAAACATATAAAAGGGACAAACACAATATGGCTTTTACAATGAAGAGAAGAACACAGTTCACACTTTACACTGCTGCCACTTGACAAAGAGGTAATAAATAAATTTGTATTTTGATATAAATAGTCTTTTTAAATTATACGTCTTAACCACAATATATAGACCCTGTGTTATTTGCATACACGGTAGACAACAACCTAGCTAGTACCAAATTATTTTTACCAAACAAAAAAAGTTTATACATTTTTATCATCACGTACGCATACACGTCAATTACTGAAGTACAAGAAAATTATTATCTCCAAATTTCTAAACCAGTCCACACAGGTGTTTCACAATCTACACATCTTTTTTATAGCTTTATTAAATATGTGAAAGCCATCTTTTGAATATTTGAGCTTTATTTCAAAAATATGTTAATGCAAATATTCTGTGTCAAATTTTTCACTTTTGTGTAAAAGAGGATCGATGTTTGACCTTGGGTATAAAACCAATCTTACTAGATGACAACTCGAGCTTGTATCGTTTTAAGTAATTATATAGCAGTCGCAATTTCACCGCAAGTGAATCATATGCATTCTAAATAAACGTAAACACCAAATATCTTAAATTTAACAATTTTTGAGATAGAACACTTGCATTCTCGGGTGACGTAATGACATAGAACACTTGCATTCTTGGGTGACGTAATGACACTTAACCAACACACTCGAAAATAATGTTACTTGATAGTGACGTGGCATAAGATGGAAGACCAACGTCATGAAAATAAAAATATCTAAATATAGCTTAGCTATGATGTAATTTCTTCTTCTTTTTCTTCTTTAAATATTTATGTTTGGAGACAATATGGCTGTGAAAGAAGCCAGTTCAAACACTTCTCTTACAAATAATCTTTGATCTAGGGAATTTGTAGAGTTGTTTCTTTTTTATTTTTCAGGCGATTTCAGAATAAAGATAAACAACAAAGACGTTAAGTACTAATTCACATTTAAATCAACAACGTTGATCATAATTCACATTTAACAACCAAAATGGTTAATTCTGCGAAAAGATTGTATTTAGTTTTTTCTCGCGAATATATTATAACCTCAAAAATGCTACAATAGTCTTTAAATATGTTTTGATAGTAATTTTTACCTGCTTAGTAAAAGTTGGTAAAAATGTTTCTCGTGAATTTCGGTGTTTCTAGTAATTGGGAAACCTATCAGTTTACGAGCCTTTGATAATCAAACATTATCACTTTTGAATAGAATTTGAATCCATACTTAATAGCCTGAAACAGATATTTTATAATGAAACTGTTTTAAATTGAATCTAAATCAAATATTGTGTGGGGGAATATATTTTAAATAAACTAAAACAAGAGCAAGGGCACATTATATAGTCATTATCATCAGCCTAGCATTTTAGTTAAATGCTTCTATTTCTTTTTCACCATTCTGCTTTCATTATTTGCTTCTTCTTCATTTCCATCACTCTCCTTTTTAAACTTTTTCCTTTTCCAATTTAATTACATGCCCCCATACCATCTCAGCCTTTCATCCTCTTCTATCTCATGTTCTCCCTGTACCCCCAATCTTGCCCAGAGAACTCCATTCCCATGGCCTCCATTATCCTAGTATCTCCTACATTCATTGTCCTTGTTCCTGCTGCATGCATATGTGACAATGGGTACAAAGTATGCCCTGTACAATACTTCCTTACACTTCAAGGACACTTCTCTTCTCCATAGTTAAACACATGTAAACATATTTCTCTGCTGTCATTTTCTTATTAGATTTACTCTAATCTCACCCTTATCCTGAATCACGCTTCCAAGATACTTTACTCTCTCTACATTTCTAAACTCTAGTCCATCCAGGTTCATGGCTTCACTAGGTCTTATCTTCTTCCTTGTCACTGTCACTTCATGCTCTGCCATGCTCAACACCATCCAGTCATCAGCATACATCATTGCTTTCATTCTTTCCTACTTACTACAAATCCAGAGGTCCTGGGTTCAATCCTCAGCACTTTCGTATTTCTCTGAAGCAAAGGGTCTGGAACAGGGTCACCTCACCCTCGTGAGGACAACTGAGGGGCTACTAGAATGGAAAAGTAGCGGCTCCAGTCTAGAAAACTGATATTAACGGCCATAGGGCTCATTGTACTCACCAGCAGGCATTATAGCTCGATTGGGGTTTTGACATCATGGAGTTTTTTTTAAATCTTAAGTTTTTGAATTTTAACCCTAATTATCTAACATATATTATTCAATGTTTTTGTCAGGGATTTGTTGAATCCACTTTTTTGAAATTTGAATTTACATTTAATATTTGAATCTTGAGTCCTAATTTTAATCTCGATAAATTAATTAAAAGGGCTGTTTTACAAAAAAAAAGTTATATTTTAAAGGTTATAAATATCAACAGTTTTGAAAAAATACTGGTAAAATCTTTTTGACATGAAGAAATAAAAATTCATGTATTTTGAAATGAGACAAGAATCACTCTTCATTTCAGACATGTTCTGTATTCTCTTGTAAATTTCCAGGTAATGATGCTGCTAAATAAGACAAATCCTGATTGGTGGAACGTTCGCAAGGCAGATGGGACAGATGGCTTTGTGCCAGCCAACTATGTTCGTGAAATTGATCCCAAGGTGGTTCATGTACAAGTACGTCGACCAGAGAAGATTCGGGAGATAAGGCGCATTAAGAAGACCAAACTGGTGAAGCAAATGGTTCCTGTAAGGAGGGCTCGTTCCTTCAAAGCTCCAGGTGATCTCAATGACCGAACAAAGCCAACCACCAACAGCCTAACTAAATACTTTTTATCAAATATAGGATATTGATTCTTTTCATCTTGGTTTTCCTTTTATAAACTTTTCATTTAACTTCAGCTTGGAGCACTTAAATATACCTTTAAACAAAAATTAGCCCTTAAGGAATAATATAAAGGACAAAGCCATTCAACTGTTCACAGCAGGGGCTCCCAAACTATGTGCCGTGATGCCCAGAAGCATCACCGATCTTGGTCCTTGGTGTCGTGGCTATAAGGAAAAACTAAAACTTATAATTTATAGTGAAATGCAACATGTAAATTTTCACTATGTGTATTCATACATATTTTAAAGAATAGAATAATTCATACGAAAAAAAAAACATTTTTTCTTGTGAAAGCGCTCCCTTTAGATTAATTCTGGATTCTTGGCATGACATTGTGCACAAATTTCTCCCCTACAGTCTGAAAATTGACCAAGCCAAGGTCAATCAATTTTTTTTTAATATTGGGTACAGGGGTGTTGCGTGGAAAATCTGATGTGTGAAAGGCGGCGCAGTCTCAAAGATTTTGGGAACCCCTGGTCTACAGTGTAAAAATAAGAAGACTAGCAAAATACAGTAACAAAAACCAATACAAATTAAAACATTTTTTTTAAATAGACGAGTTTGAAATAAAAACATTTTTGAGTGAATATACGATTCTATAAACTAAATACGATTGAAGTATAAGAGAAGACATGCAGGGATGCTAACATATGTAGGTAGATTTTCCATAACTTTTGTGTATCTTAAACATAGATTAATGATTTACCTGCCTTAAATTTTCCCTTTGTAAGTTAATAACAGTTTAAAAGTATAATTTGATTATTTTTTATTTGCAGTCAAACCTCAGAGAAGAAAGGTGGAAAGTGACAATGAAAATGTAGAAAAACGCCAAAAGAAAATCAATGACACTTATGAACAATTATTGGATTTAGCGCAGGTAATAATTAAGTAAACACTTGTTAGAGGCATGTGAATGTGCATATTTACTTTCTTAGTTTTTGTGATTTGAACCTTATGTACTGTTTTGTATTTTTGGTGCCTAACTATGGTTTTCTATTGGTAGTAATTAGATAATAATTCCTGTTAAGGTTATTTCACTTACACACTTATTCATAAGTGGTCCTAAATATACACCAAGGCTCACTTTGTTTCATTTATCGGTGTTGTTGGGTCAGAAAACCTTTGTTAGATTGTAGTATTTCTCAAACAATTACAATTTTTATTTTTAGCACTACGTCTTACTACCCATTCGGGTTATACGCCTATATACTAATTACACTCATGTGCTAGGGATTAGGAAGGTAGAATTTAGAGGAAGTGTACCTGCATTTGAGGGGGGAGAGATTTGAAAACCATTTAAGGAAAACCTTCAAGACACTCGGCTGGGATTGAACCTTGATCTCCCCATTTTTGGGAGTCTAGTCTATTATGAGAGTAGCGCCTTAGACCATGCGGCCACCGAAGAATGTGAACAATTACATTAACATTTACACTTCAACAGTGCCTTAAATCATAGTTTCATGTGTGTAACTATAATTTAACATGTGTGAAACTATGTCAGTATCTGTACATGTACAACATTGAACTACTTACCATACACTTTATACAGTCCACATTATTATCAAACAATTCACCTTTAAACACAATACTGAACACAACTTACAAAGTAGGTTGTTAGACTAGTTACTGTTACTCAACTAGGGCTTATGATTTTAAATGATATATTAACCATACTTTTTTTAGTACCGCATATTACTACTTGTTCAGGTTATATGGTTTATGTATTAATTAGGAAGGCTATTTTTATAGGAAGTGTGCCCCATTTTTATGTAGGGAGAATGGAAAATCATTTTAGGAAAGAAAAAAAACCTCATTACAACAGGCCAAGATTCAAACCTCAATTTCCTCATCATCGGCAGTCCAGCCTACTGTAAGAGTAGTGCGTTAGACCTTGTGACCACCAAAGTGGATATACCTTTTTTATTTAGAATCTTTGTTTTAGACAACGGATAATAATATGGTTTTGTGTTATTTGTTTTGTGTGTATGCATTGTTGCTTCATGAACCTGTAATGTGTTTTTTTAATGTTATGAGGAGTTTATGTTTAATATTTCTAGCAAAGACATGCATTGCTGGAGGATTCCATTTGTCTATATGGTTTTTACCGGGAATGTGATGATTTTGAAAAATGGATCAAAGACAAGGAACGAATGTTACGAGCAGATGATGCCTCGGATAATGTGGAAACAGCAAAGAGAAAGTACGAAGTAAGTATTAGAAATGAGTACTCAATTTAGTGTTAATATATTCTAGGAGTCTAGGAGCTTGTTTTTATTGATTTTTTATTTGCAAACCTATGTATACAAATGTGTTTAATAAGAAACTTTGCTCATTTAAGTAGCTTTGTAAAGGCTTTTTTTGTTTGCATTTTTCCATGTTTTTACATGAATATGCCACTTTTAAAGGTTTTTTGGTAATTTTTTGATAATTTTGAGTCATCTGCCCATGTTTAGAACACCTCTGTACACGCCATAGCAAACAGTGGTGCCAAGATGCCGGTTAGACTACTTCCACCCCTTCCCTGTCTCTTCCTTGAAGCCGGTGATAGCTTCCCTTTCCTTTAGCATAGTGGGGCTGTAAATGAACCCGTCTAAACTAGTCTGAGAACGTTTTGTAGATAACAGGGGCTCATTGTCTCTCTACATTTTTTGAAATCTGCACGTGTTGTCTATGTGAATTTCAACATCCAACATGCCTAAAGTGAAAGAAAGGCCCTCACATAAATGAAAATTTTCATTTCTGGATATAGGGAAAAAGTATTCTCTACCGATGGAAAGATACTATATTGCAAACTCTGTGATGTGAGAGTTGTTGTGGAAAAAATATTTACTTTGCAATAGCATGTCAAGAGATAAAAACACAAACGAGTTCTTTAGCGATTCCAGGATTAGAAAAAAACTACAGCAAATACTCCTTTGCCAAACCATTGAGTCTTCAAAACATTCTGCATTTTACGAAGAACTGTGCAAAGCCTTTATTTGTGGCAATATTCTCTTGAGCAAGGTTAACAATCCAAAATTGCGTGGTTTTTTAGAAAAGCACACTAGGAAGTATTTGCCGGACTCTCCAAACTAAGACAAAATTATGTCAGCCGTTGCTTTGAAAACACCATAACAGCAATGAATTGACGTCAATTAAAGTTGAGCAGGAACTTCTTTCTGATCCTGAAAGTGCAGGTAAGTTTTCCTACCTAAAGTCGAATTTTGGATTTCAGCCTAGTGCTATTAATTTCTTGGAGAAGTCAGCAGTGCTATTAGTGGATCAAATAGATTTGACGAAGAAAGTTGTGAATGATCTAATTATTGTGACCGGAAAATTGGGAAAGGCTGTGCAAAAGAAAATTGAGCAAGTTAAAAAAAAAAAAAGATATGAAATGCTGTACTTAATTGTAAATGTGCTATAAGGGAAAAACTTTTCTCTTGGTGAAAGTTCAGCAGACTTTGAACAAAGTGATGTAGTTTATTTCAAGTATGCTCCTGTGGTGTCAGTAGAAGTGGAAATTAGCTTTTGTATGTTTAAAGCTTTGTTAGCAGATAATAGAAAATCATCTCTTTTGAAAATATGCACATTGTTTTTGCTATGCATTGCAATTCTAGACTATTGAAATAAAACTCTTTAAGTTTTCCATGTCATATTAAACTGTCAGAAAATGTGATTTGAATTTTTATGTTTTTTCTTTATTTTATTTTATACGAAATATCTTTTGTTGACAAAATAAAAACTTTCAGTTTGGCACAGAAACAGAATATTAAATTATATTTTAAAGTTTTTCCCTCTCTTATAGGACTTGTTTTAGCAAGGAAACAAAAATATTTTTTTTTTAATTATTTTAGTTTTAAAGAGCATTTTTAAAACTTTTTGGGTCATAAATGCATTTTTAATAGGAAATTTTATAGCAATTATTAGGCCATCAAAATCCTATCCCTATTAATAATTTTTAAATGTTGAGAGAATTTTTTTTCATTATTTTAAAAGTAGAATGTCATCATTCAAAATAAACAAAATGTAAATACCACATGTTTAAAATGTGATATTTTAAAAATATGTGAAAACAAAACATGTTCTTAAAATAATAATGAAACTCATTTTTATAAATATTAAATACTTTAAAAAAAATATTGAAATATTGGATTTGAAACTATAAATAACACTTTAAAAAACATTATGTTAAATAAAGAATGGTACTGAAATAAAAATATATTAGAAAAAAAATTAAAATGCTTTCAACAATCATGTCTTTAAAAATATTAAAATCAAACTAACCATTACAAAGAAAGTTTATAAGATTGATGTATTAGTGCACTAATATTTTTTTCCAAAATAGGCCTCTGTTATTTGATACTTTGTAAGAAAACTTAAATAATGCATTATCACTTCATCTGCTCTAATTCAATTCCTCTATGCGCAATACATGGGATCTTACTAGAAATTATCTTACAACAAAATTTATTTCAATCTAAGTTTTAATGCTTATAAAAGTTGATGTTCATACTTTGAAATTAAAATTAGGACAGTTAAAATAATATTTCTAATAGACAATATGAAAGAGTTGACACAACTCAATTTGACACCCTGATCAGATGCACTCGATGGGATCCCTCTAGCATAAACAAGAGGTACTAAAGCAGAATGGAGCCACCAAGACGGGCCCAACTCACCCTTATCTGTGGACTGAGATTCGCCACCCCAGTTCTTTAAATTAGTTTTAGGTTGTTTCATGTCATATATGTTAAAATGTAAAAATGTTAAGTAAATTAAGTTCTATAATGTGGCCAAGTCATTTAGTTCCTTAAGTAAGTAATAAAAATGTGACATGTATTTGTAACTTTAACACTCAAATATACTATGTCTTTGTAGGTGCAGAAATCACACTTAAATATAAGTTCATGATCACTGGTAGTCAATTCAATTTGATTTTCCTATTAAAAACAATTCTACCAACTCATCACTTTCTTAATTCTATTTCTCCTTCTTCTTGGGTATGCGTCAACCTTCGGCTGCTGCCCAAGACTCCTAGTTCCTACAACCTCATCTGGGGTACGCGCCAACCTTCGGCTGCTGCCCAAGATTCCTCTAGTTTTTACAACCTCCTCTAGGGTGCGCGCCAGTGGCTGCTTCCCTAACTCTTCCCCATTTCACCTCTTTCTCCTCTCTTTGCTCTCCTTTTTCCCATGCCATGGGATTTTGCTCCCATACTCTAGCAAGACCATCACCTGTAGATTCCACCCGCTGTCCCAACGAACAAAACACCATCATCATCATCTAGCATGTCCCGAAAACTTCTCATCGGGTGATGCTAAAATCTTACTAAGACCCTCAACCAAAGCATAGTAAATGGCTTTTTGTTTAGATGTTATATGTTTGGTGAAATACTTACTGCGATTTTGATCATCTCAGAATTTAGACAGGTTAACCAATATATAACTAAATAGTAATGATTGCTAGTTTTTTAGTTTAACTTATTCATACAAATTAAAATATCTTAAATTCAAAAACAATTAATCTATATTCTCAATGTTTAATTCTTAACCCAACTGAGTTAATCATAATTTTAAAAAGGGACCATATAAAAAAAAGTAAAAATAATTATTATTCAAGGATATAGTGATAAATTTTGCTATGTTTTTATTGCTTTGTCATGATAATACAACTTTAATCAAGGAAAAATTTAAAATGGACCAAAATATTGAATTATTCTACCCGCCGAAAGTAGTTCTAGAGCTCTATTATGTTATTAATGTGGAATTTGATGTTAATTTTAACACTTGGTTAAGTAACCGAATGAATTATAAGTGAAACTGCCGGTATAAATAAATTGATTTGCATGGACATTAAAAGGAAGCTCAAAAATGACGAGCCTAAAAATCTTTCGATCTTGGTCCTGAGATTTAATGAAGAGCTCACACTCGCAAAGCCCTAATGTATGGATATATGAATAAATAATTTTTTTTCATTGAAGCTTTATGTCTTATTACCTGTCCGTGTCATATGCCTATGCTAATCAGAAGTGTATCTCCATTTACATGGAGGAAGGGTGGAAAATAAACCCCAGTCCAGCCTGCCAGGATTCAAACCCTAATCTTCGTTTCATTGCCAGTTTAGTCTCTTGCGAGAGAGACACCTTAGACCATGCAACCACCAAAGTAGATAACACAATATATTAATTCCAGAAAATGTACAGGTAGTAAATAGGGGCAATATAGAACAATAGGTGTAATTTAGAAAGAAACAATTTTAAGATGTTATTTCTGGGCTCAAATTGAAATACAAACTATGTTTTATACTTAAAAGAATAGTGTTGCTATAGCGCTCATACTCTTTACACTAATGGTTGAGAAAACCGTGAGACTGAGAGAAATAAATCCAAGGTTTAAGGAGCTTATGTTCATTTGTTTGATCGAAGATAATGTGCTTTTTGGTTATGTTAAGAATTGAACCCGTCATCCATACGCGGATAAAAATATATATATTTTTTATCTAGCATGCAATTTTAATTTATTTTGACTTGATCTTTGAAATACAACAAATATAGTATGAAGAACCATTTTGTTTTAGATGCTAACATTTATTTATTTCTCTTTTCTGTAGAAGTTTTTGACAGACTTATCTGCAAGTAGCAAGCGTATTGAAGCCCTTGATGCTTCGGTGGAAGAGTTTGTTGTTCAAGGTCACTCTCAGTTGGACAAAGTGCAAGCAAGACAGAAACAAATCCATCAGATGTGGGACCACCTCAATTGGCTCAAAGGGCAAAAGGAGCGCAGCCTTGAAGGTGCTTCCAGGTACACTCAAATACAGTTTATAGTTTGCTTATCCTAGTATCCTTGTATGTGTGATCTACCAGTGTGTTTATTTATGCCGTTACAGGGAAATCTCCCTTAATGGACACACTTGAATAGTGAAATATTCTTTATAGCAAACAGTTTAAATTTCCCTGGCAAAACAACATGGCCTCTTACGGTGAAACAACTACCCAATAATGGACTTTTCAATAATGAAAACAGACACTGATAGACACATATATTTCAGCTTAACAATTTTAGAAAACGAACAAAAATTGAAAACACCAGCTCATATATATTTTCTCTAGGAATGTTAGGAATGTCATTGTCTCAAGTGAAGTGTAAGCAGTGCTGCTTTCCTCCACTAGTCTAGGTTTCTAAAACAACCTACACAGAAATGACTTAAGGTATTTCATTTAGAGATGGGCCACTCGAATCCACCAAATCCTGAGAAGTATTCGAGATTCGAGAATTTGGTGTTTTACTGGATTCAATGATCGAATCTTTCACCTCATAAACAAAGCATAATATTTTGAATTCAAAAATTACATAGTTAGGCCTACTTGATAAGCACAACTTAATCTGTAATATTTATTTTGTCGGACAAAAGAGATATACACGAATAAAATCTTCTTTAAAAAAAATTGTTATGTGTGGACAATTTACGTACCTAGTACCCCACCCTCCCAACTGTTGGGAAACTTGGATTCAGCCGTTTCGGCACTTGCTCACTTCTAAAACTTTCACCTCAGAACAATCTTGTAAATAATTTAATGAACACATTAAAACTCTTTAAAAACATGGTATGATATTTAAACATCTTAAAATTGTTTTTCCAAATAATGGACACTTCTTAATAAGAGAGATTTCTTTCTTCCCCCCCGCCCCCCCTCCCCCCCAGAAGGTATCCGATATTAAAAGATACCACTGTATAGCTAAAATAGTCAAGATAACTTTATTCATTGCTTTATTATTATAATATATTTTTGCTCAATGCACTTTATATTATTAGTATTACCATAATTAATATAATATGTTTGCCTTGGTACTATCTTCTGCCAGTCCATACTATATGTCGCGAGAATAATGAGAGGATGGGGTGAGATATCGACTTTAAAAGTTTAGCAAGGCTCTCTATGTACTAAATGTGCCTTAGGGAACGTTGAGGTAATGAGTGTTTAAACTCAAATGTATGGAGGTTAGCTGTGTTTCGACCTTATTCTTTATGACTTTATTATTGTCGGCAAGATGAACATTCTTAGTGCTGGGTGGTTTTAAAAAGAGGATTAGTCTTGAAGATTAAAGCTAAGCAAATATTTTGTGGCTCATAATGACAATAAACTACTTAATTGTTATAATCATTTCAGAATGGTTTTTGATTATATCAAAAATAATTTATAAATTTCTAAAATGTGTAGACAATCGTTGTCAACCGATTTTTTTCTACACTTTAATTGATAAATGATAAATAAATATTTAAAAAATGTGTTATACATTAATTGGTGTTATACTATTGCTCTTTAAAATATAACGATTAATTGACATGATAAGTGGCTCTAACATTAATTGCTAAGAGTGTGCTAGCTTTGAATACTTTCACTTTGAATAATCATTCTCTTTGACAGAAAAATTCTGATTTGAAAATTACAAATCTTTGTCAATTTTTTTTAAAATTCAAAACACATTGATGTTTATTTATTTTATTTTCTACTGTTAGTTCTATCACACAATAGTGTTAAGATAATAAAAAAAACTAAAATCAATAAATTAGATTTTTACGACAATTTTTTATTTATCACTTTAAGATGAGATATATTATTTATGTTTGAACTATAGTATTTTGTATGTTATAATTAATACCTGAATTAACATAGTTATGAAAAATTAAATACTTTTACCCATCAAAGATTTTTTAAATATTCTAACTTTGATTCAGCTCCAGTAATTTCTCATATTATTCGATTGGATTTTACTTTGAATTTTAAAAAATGGACATTGCACAATTCTATTCATTATCGATGCACTAAAAACAGGTTGATTGCAGTTAATTAGTAGCCACATCTGTACACCTCAAGTTTCTAGACTTTACACCCAAAAGTATTCCAGATGTAAGGTGTCTTATCACAAGCAAACAAAGAAGCAATTATTTGTTCTTGTCACAAATGATGACATTTTATTGTGATGGACATTTTTGTTCCCAGCCATCTTCCTTGTCCTTACTCTTAGTAGCTTTGAGTTGTTTTTTTTGACCGTGCTAGAGTTGGTATTTTGGTTTGGTTGTGGGGAAAACAAAGTTTTGATTTGAATTGAGAATCTCTGATATTACTTTTGTGCTATGGTTTCAAGACACTTTTTACCATTGTATTTCTGAACAATCTCTTTCCACCTGAAGTTGGTTTATTTTAGTCTGATTTATAAAAGTTTTGTAGATATTGCTGTCCTTGCTCTTCTCAGACTATGGGAGTGTTAAGAGTTCCTTGTCTGGTTAACAAACTTAGTGAATGTAAAATGGGATGTTCTAGCTTTTTGTCTCATTCTGGATGATGTTTTTCTAATATTTTTTCTTTTTACTTTGGCTTTCAATCACTATTTGTAGGGATCTAAGAGTATTCAGATTTTTGAGCCAAGCCTGAAATAGCCGTCAGGATCATCAGATTTATGGGTTTACACTTTCAAGCTCCTTAAAAAAGGTTATGTCTTTGCATGAATTGTGTGTCTGGTGATGAATGACTCATTGCTTACTCTTCTCTTTACTTGTTGGGGAAATAGTTTGTGAAATAATCCACAGTTAGAAGGTAATGAGTTGAGAGTTTGAGAGGGTAGACTCAGAAGAACCAAACAAAGATTGCAGTTGGAATGTCAATGTCAGCAACTGGTTTTTGAGTGAGTGAAAGGGGTATGAAGAAATAGAGTAGTTAGAACACTCAAGACAGTGCTGAGTGTAATGTAAAAGTGTTCTAAGTACACTAAACAAATCATGATATCTCTCTGATAGGTCAGCACCAAGTGAACAGCTGTGCTCTAGAGTCTAGATGATGTTGAATTGTATCAATATTAATGTTTCTCTTACTAAGACTTATATTTTAAAGTTAATTTTATAATTTACTATTCTTTAAACTATTTAAAACATATTAAAAATATTTTATTTTAAATATATGTTTCTTTTTTCATGAAAAATAATTGAAATAATAAATATATGTTTTTTATTGACACATTTATGTATTTATCTAACCTAAGCTCAAAATCAACTTGATATGCAGGAGCTTCAGGAAAAGCACACTGGTAAGCGACTCATATTAAAAAAATGTTTGCGCAGACCTCTAACTAATGTTTGGTAGACCTTGAGAAATAACACCGATTCTAAATTCATGATGATATTTTACACTAGCCGATCAATCTGTGACAGTAAGTTTAGTACAGCCCTTGTGTGTTTGCAGTGTGGAATTGTTTAACCGCACATGTGTCGAGGCCCGTGACTGGATGCTGGAGAAGATGACCCAGTTAGACTCTGCAGAAGTGGGACCAGACCTGAAAACTGTGCAGGCCTTGCAAAGAAGACACAAACATCTAGAGAGGGAACTTGCCCCTGTTGAGGAGAAGGTCAACAGGGTCAATCTGCTGGCAAACTCGTAAGTTTACTTGTTAACTTATTGTTGTCAAAATGGAAGAAAAGATAATTATAATTGTGTTAACATTCTTGTTAAGTTTTATTAATACCATAGAGAAAAATGTTATGTTAATATATAATGTTATGTTTGGAAGAAGGTACAGGAAGGATGGTTAGAAACATATAAAGTGGGAATTAACATAATATGACTTTTACAATGGACAGAAAAACATGGTTTACACTATAGGTGATATAACTGTCGTAAATAAGTATTGATCAATTCTTTTTATGCAAGGTAATACTTAAATTTACTTAGGTTAGTGCCTGCCTCGGTGGCATAGTTAGCTAACACGTTAGTTTCATGTTGAGCTAGACTGCCAAGGACAGGAAGATTGAGGTTCGAATCTCACTCGGGTGAACTGGGGGTGGTTTTTTGTAAATGGTTTCCCACTCTTCTTTCATGCAAATGCAGGTTTACTTCCTCTTTATTCAACCTTCCCAATTCCTAACCCATTAGCGTAATTAGTACTTAAGCGTATAACCCAAACGGGTAGTAAGACACAGTGTTTTAAGTATATGAATAAGGGTAGCCAAAAGTCGCTTTCAAAGCATCCTTAACATTATATTTTATAAAAATGTAGTGGTAGGGTGATTCAATTAATTCATGTTAGTTTCGGATTGATATCCTCAATTAAAGAGACTAACTCACGCTTGATTAAACACATGGAACCTAACCATTTTTAATTTAATAAATGGTTTTGTACAGACTTTCTCCTTCTTTATCTAAAGTATACTACCTTATATATAACTAATAGATATTGTTATGGAAACATAATGGGATCAAAAAGAACAGCACATTTCTCCTAAGAGCAATTATAAAATAATATTTACACACTGTTACAGAATCATATTATCTGTTCTATGCATTTTAAATTCCCAATTTCCCAAATCTTTTAATTGGAAAGGGATCATATTTTATGATTTCATTCAATTTAAAATATAATTTGTCTAACAAGTGATGAGTAAGGTAAAATAAAGAACTTAGGTTCAACGAAACTATTATAAATAATATATTTTTAATCAAGCATTTTTGGTATCAAATATAATTAAATTCTAAACAAAGGTTTTTAGATTGGCTGAAAAATTTCTTGAATAAAAAATTCATAGTGTGAATTTTAATTGCTTGAACAATAAAATGTCACAATTATTCAAACTAATCTGAATAAATAAATTCAGTTTATTCATAGATATATAAAAAAATGTCTTAACTGAGCCAGTGCCCAGTTACCCCTAACTTTTTATTAACTAAACCTCTCACAAAAAGCACTGTTGGACTTCAATAATATTAGTGTGTCCAATTGTTACTCTTTATGATAGAAATGGATGCCATTCCAAAGAATAAAGTTAAGATAGTAGATGTGTTTCTATGCAAATAAGTCTAATGAAGGTTTTTTTAGTGCAGAATTTATCTCTATAAGGAAAACCTCTTTTTGCTTTATGCACTAATTGTATTATATTTGGAAGAAGGTCCAGGAAAGATTGATAGATACATAAAAAAGTAACTAACACACTACATTTTATACACAATAGAAACCATATTGTAAAAACCAAATTTTGTTCAGCATTTTTATAATATGTTTATATCATAAAATTAGTGCATAATTCAATATTTAAAAGTTACTTTAATCATTATTTTACACTAAACATATGTTTTCCTGACTTAAATCCATTCCATGTGGCCTAGTGTGGTTATTAAATTTATTGCCGCTCAGTTGTGCTGACTACGTAGTTGTAAAATAAAGTAACTTAAGTTTCTGGTAACTGTCTACTTGTTGGGAGATGAGATTGATTTAACTTTAAATAAATCGATAGTAATTTTAATGAACATTTAATACAAACTTGACATTGAAACTTTTTTTATAATAATTTTTTCCTGAAGAAGAGTCCTACAACTTTACAATGATAACTTATTTTTTATCTGAAAGTATGCCGGAGAGTTGATGAAAATTAGAAATTTCCTTTTATTCAAAGAATTCTCAAAGTAATTTTCACGGGGAAATAAGATGTGCCATTTTGTTTGTGATGTTAAACACAAATTTTAATTAAGAACACAATTGCTGACTTTGGGATTATTTTTGTTGTTGTCTATATTGGCCCTCAAGTAAACTATCCTTATTTTTATAGTTTGATAACTAATTCCAAAATACTCCTGTAGGTCACCTTATGAAAACCTTGGATGCCAAATTTTAGCCTCAGTTAAAATAGTTTCGGCACATTGCCGAGATATATACAATATCACTAAAAACACTTTTTTGGGTTCAGGGCACCATGAAATATTGACATACATCAAAATATTAAACAGCATTTTTTTATGATCACTATACTTCCGGTGTGACCTAAACAAATATTATTGTTAAAATTTGTATTTACCCTATCACGGTGATGAATTAATGGCTGGGTGGCTGGGTGTTGTGTTTGTTCTGGATTTAAGTTAAGTCGTGTGCTGATATAATCTCTTGGCTCAGAAAGTGAACGCTAATACCTCAAATAAATGAAAAATCAAAATGCTACCTATGTGTACTTTTATTACACTCAACCAATTTAATAGCTTTGACATTTTTACTTTAATCTCAGATTATTTAGGTATTGCTAATAACTGCACTGTGCTGTGTTTTAATATTGCATTACAATTTGAGTGGATGATAATCATCAGTAATAATAATAATAATAATAATAATAATAATAATAATAATATCTAGCACCGCGTCTTACTACCCGTTCGGATTATACTAATCATCAGTAGTTTCACTTTTTGGTATGTTTTGAGCATAGTTTTGGTGCACTTTTATGAAGTCAGAATATGTAGTAGGCTGTAAAGGTGGATAATGAAACAAAGATATAAATAAGTCTAAAAAGACAGACGAGGGGAGTTGGGAGGTGAGAAGTTTCCCAAGATAGAATGCGAGTATAAAAAAATATAAATGTTTGAGATCCATTGTTCTAAACTAGAGATATTCATGTTTAAATATTTTCAGGGGAAGCATCTCTTTTATCTTATTGGCCAATGGGGGTTAAGTGTTTTTGACCCCCGAATCCTCCATGCAGCTCTTAGGCAGCTCTTAGAGTACAGCATACCTATTAATTTTCTCAGATTACACTACTAATAATAATGTTTAATTTTAAAACTATCTATAGAAGGTATCACACATCGATCCAAAGAGAAATTTATATTATTTAAATTTCAAGCAAATAATTTGGCAAGTAGATTTTTGGTAGCAAAACAATATAATACACTTCCCTATTCATTTCTTCCTACACTTTTCTCTCTTCCAACTTTACACTTTCACATTTGTCTCTATCTAGGCTCAACCTAACTATCTATCCTTTCATGTTGGCGTCCTTCACTATCACTTACTTTACATCACTGTACAGTGTTTCTACACTGTCTTATTTCCAAACCACCCAGCAATAATTTATTCTATATACATAGATTTATATTTTTATATTTAATTTTCACATCTACTACCAATAATTCAATTTTGAATAATATCTAGTTTACTAGCAAATATCTATTATATAGAATATAAATATTCCCATTACTTTCTAACACATTTTCTTTTATTCCATCTGTAATAATAATAATAATAATAATCTGAGCTTTCATGTTGACAGTGTGAAGTCTTCATATCCCAATGAAAAAGCAAATGTGAACACTCGTCAGAAAGAAGTTCAAGACATGTGGGGAAAAGTCAAGGTAAGTAACGTTAACTTTGGATACATGAATAAAGTACATTTCTGAACTATACATTTAAAATTATTTTTATAATATTTGAATATAAACTGCCCCTGGTAAGAGATATAAACATAGCCCCTTAAAAACCAACACAAAATTATGTTATCTTTTTCTGGCAATGTAAATGTAATATTGGTGCATTTTTACCTTTCTTAATATAATAAAAAACAAGGATACCACAAACGATTTGAAACAGATTTACCTAATTTTGGGGAGAACATACTGCATCATTATAAGTGTTTTTATTTGTATGATAACCCTTTCTTGTTTTAAAAAGTCCATACAAGGCCTAAATATGTATTTCATTTTTGTTGTTAAATAAACTATGTAGTATTGAGTACTGAAGATGATATAAGAAAGCTTACATTTTTCTCTTTTCTCTATTTTCACATTTTTACATTTTGCCATTTTTTAAACTATGTTTAAATCCTTTGGGCCTCATGAATCATTAGCTACTAATAGTTAATCATAAGTTCATTCACAAATTATAGCAAGCTAAGGTAGCTCTAAATAACAGCTCAAATATGCCACTGATGTTTTTCACTGAGAAAGATAATTACCGATGTTCACTTGCATTAAAGTAGTGCCTTATGTAACTTCCAGTATGTTCATCAGTAAAGATCTATTTTCACATGTTGGCGAGTTTGGGAAATTGATAAGTTTTATACCAGATGTTTAGAGCTCGCTTCTGAGCTATGTAGTTAAATTAATAGAAAAAGGTAAAGAAAGAATGATATCATTTTTCAAAGAATGTTCTATACTCCCTCGAGTTTGTTGAACAAACCGAAACATTGGCTAGGTTTCCTTTGAAAGACAACTATTACTGGGTTTATTTCAGGGCCATCATTGTAAATTTTGAATAATGACGCATGCAGCAAAGTATTATGCATTCTGTCTACCACAATTAAGGAAAACATTTTAATTTCAGGCCAAAGCCATTGAGCGTCGTTCAAGATTGGAGGATGCAGTTGGTCAACAGATTTTCATGAACAGTTCTAACAATTTGGTAAGCTAAGCAAAAACAAATACATTAGATTTGAGTATTTGGTGTTTATTATTTTATTTGTTTTATTTAATGTGCACTTTACAAACTGAATGAATATATAAGCACACAAGGATTGATTTTGGCAAGAGTGAAAGGGCCTACCAGTTTTGCCAGAAAGTTTTGAAGGAAGTTGTGCTACAGATTTTTCCCAAACAATAATCTGTTGACTCCGGCTGGGTTTGAACCCACGAATATCGGTTCCTGAGGCAATAACTTTACCCCAAGACCATTGAGGTCAACAGTATTTCATATTACTAGTGGTACTGGTGTTATTGTAATTAATAACTATAAATTATAAATTACCTATAACTCTTCAAAATAACTAGTCAGGTAGTTTACAAAGCTTNAAAACATATATAAAGGGTGTTCATTTGAAAACATTCCACCTAAATATTTCGAAAACAGCGCATTGTTCAAGAGAGAAAAAAGTAGGGATGTTCGAGAACCACTTATTCAATTTGAAACGAGAATATGAAAAAATCTTGAGTTGTAAGAACAAGACAATTTTCTTTGAAAGTAGAAAAATGTAAATTATGTTTATTTATGAAAATATATTATTTATATTGTTCTAAAGTTCTGTTTGACTTTTGATTATCTGTAAGCTTATATTAACACTTAATATATAACTCCACATTTTAAATGCAATTAATAAATTAAAATTATAGCATTGCGTCTTACTACCCGTATTGATTATACATTTAAGTACTAATTACGCTAATGGGTTAGGAATTAGGAAGGTTGAATTTAAAGGAAGTGAGCCCACATTTGTGTGGCAAGAGAGTGGAAAACCACTTAGGGAAAACCACCCCCAGTTCACCCAACTGACATTCGAACCTTGATTACCCTGTACTCGACAGTCTAGCTCAACACAAAATTATCGCGTTATATAACTACGCCACCGAGGCAGGTTAAAAATTAATAAAATAGTGATATTTTCGATGCATACCTTTTATAATTTAATTTTATAATATAAAAGTTCTTAATGTCAAAATTTGATATTGAGAAACGATATGTATGACCAAAACATGTTTTAAGGAAGACTTTTTTGGGTAAAAATGCACCCTATAATAGGGTCATTATGGTCTTATTAGCAATATTAAATTCCGGTTTTTCTTTTCTTTTTTAATTTCTTAGGGCCGTTATTTGCTATTTAATCCATTTCAAATTTCCAGAAATTTCCAGAATTTTACTATTGGTTTTAAGTCTTGCACATCTCAAAAAAAAGTATTTAAACAAGAATGGCTTAGTCTTGAGGGAGAAGTGATGTTGCCAAGGTCATATTAAGGTGTTTTTTTAAGGTGGTGAGTGTCAAGCTCTTTCAAGTAAAAACTATCATGAGATATGAGCCTGGACAAGTTGAACAACATTGTCAGCACATGGCATGGTATTAAAATTATTCAAACATAACGCAGGAAGGGAAGAGTATGTTCACATTTATATTCAGAGGACATTAGTTGTTTAAGAACTTTAATGAGACATTGTGTTTTTCTAGCAATGCCAATCACAAATCCAGTAGTTGTCTCATTTACTTTCTATTGTAAACACCTTAACTACTGATATTGAAAAATGGTTTGCAGTCTGGAAGAAAGAACACAATTTTTCTATATAGAGGGGAGATTCAATGTTCTCAAAGAACGGCAACATGATTAGCACAAGAAGTTAACTTTTCCACACTTGCATAGTTGTTTTATAATTTTGTTCACATTAACAAGTACATTTTTTTGTTTTGTTAGGTTTTACTATGATTATGTTATTTAAGGGGCTAATAAACACCATACTAGCTCTAAAAATAACACTGATTCAAAATAAAAAATAAATATATTATTAATATTTTTGATCCTGGAATCTTGAATAGCCTTGAAGATTTGAAAATTTAAAGGGCACTTATCTAGTTATAACCTATAAATATAGTTCATATTTTGATTGGATTCATGTGCTTGACACATTTGTACCTGCCATCAGATTAATTACACAATTATTAACCTTCATATCTTGTTATATGTTCTAGTTGGGCTGGCTTTCCTCAATCAAAGAAACTTTGAATGCTGACGAGTCTGCTAGGGATGTAGCCACAGCGGAGAGTCTACTAAAAAAGCACCAAGAACTCGGTGATGACGTTCGAGCCCATGATGATGAGTAGGACTTAATTCACAAAATATTTTAGCACTCTTTAAATTACTGTAGGAAGTGATGTTTTGCCAACCAAATGTTGCGCAAGTTGACACAGCTTCTGTACACTCATTTTACACAGATTTTGAATCCATGAAAAGCGAGTGTTGTTATAAATCAAGACAGGAAAAACAATCTATCTAAATAAAAAGAACAGTTTGACAAAATATATTTCTAAAGAATGCATCAGCATTTGATTGTAAAGAGGATTTTAACCTAACCTGCATTAGTGGTTGAATGATCTATAACTAAATTTGTGTTAAACTGGATTGCTGGTAGCGGGGAGATAAAGGTTCGAAACCAGGTCAAGTATATTGAGTTGTTTTTCCCAAATAGGTTCCAACTCTCCCTCCCTATAAATGCCAGTACTTTGCCATAAAATTGTACCTTACACATCTCAATTCAATTGGAGTAGTTAATGTATGCATTTAACTTGAATGTTTACTGAGAGACTGTTAAAAACATTTCAAAAAAATATATTCGTGAGTGAAGAACTCCCCTGAGTACGGGATGATTACTGGATAGCTCTCTAGTAGGGATAGTTATTCCACTAAGCCACAGGCCCCGAGATCTATTCCTGTGTGCATGTGTCATTTTTAAAATTCACACATGTATTTATTCTTGGGTGGGTATTGAACCTCAGACTCCACTGTAGGAGTCTGGTACTCTACCATACAAGTAAGAGCATATATCAAGCAAGTGAACACTTAGTTCTCTACAGCCATATGTGACTTGTGTAGATTCCGTGAGGTGTCCGAGCTAGGCGGCCAACTCTTGCACCGCAACCCCAACTTGACGGAGGTGCAGGAGCGTCTGGTGCGTCTTAATGCCGAGCATCAAGCTGTAGTCAGGGGTTGGGGGGAGAAGGGCGACTGGCTACAACAATGCCTCGACTTGCAGATGCTCAACAGAGAGGCGGACCAGATCGACGCCTCCACATCTAGTCACGAAGTGTTCCTGGCAAACTCAGAGCTCGGGGTGGGTAAATTTGTGTCATCCCTTTTCTGACGCTCGTACACGAGTACAAAAAGGAACCCTCCAAATAAACTGTGACACTGCCATCCATCCCACAAGGGCATTATCATAGCATAGTGTCTTATAAGTTAAGAGACTTTTCACTTCGATACCACCCAAATTCCAATGGCGGAACTTTTGACGTCCACAGTGGGGAACTTACAGGGCTCAGGCTATAACCCACCTTTTCTGTACCCTTGGTTGTTCAAGTCCAACAATGGAACGCTTAACGTCCATGGTGGTGAACTAACAGAATTCCTATAACCCACTATGTCTGTACCTTTGGTTGTTCACATCACCATTCCTGTGTTAGTCTGTGCTCAGATCTCTTTGGATACTAGTATGAACTACTTTAACTGCCCATTAATTTGTGATTCAAACCATTTACACACTATTATTAAATAAGCTACTTGTCAAGTAAATAATTATTTGTTATTTTCTAACCTGCATAGAAAAGTGAAATGATAAAATTCAAACACATGTTTTTGTATTTTAAGGCCCAATTGATAGAGACCCTGATTTGTGGTAAATAAAACCACTGGATTTTGTTAAATAAAAAGTTGGATTTCGGTATAAAAAGTCGGTAAATAAAAGAGTAAACCATGATTTTCGGTAAATAAAATTACTTGATTTCGTTAAATAAAAAGTTGAATTTCGGTAAATAAAAGGGTAAGACCCTGATTTTCGGTATAAAAAGTCTTAAGAGGCTTTTTAAGGTAATGGTAATAAATTAACTCAAATAGCTTAGAAAGTATTTGCACTGAATTATTTTATTAGACAAAAATATCCATACCTTTTATCAACATACTTCACGTCAATCACCAAAGTACAAAGACAACATTGTTTCCAAATTTTCAAGTTAGAGCGCTTAGCTGACATAATGTTGGAATATGCCGAAAATGCACGTTCACTGTCAACATTAGACACTGGAATCCATATTGCTTTTATGCTGTTGATGGCATGGTCTTCTTTCAGTCCACACAATATGTCCAAAATGTCAACTATTTTAATATTGCTTTGCAAAGCTCTCACTTGTGTCTGCAACTCACAGTATCCTCTTTGAAAATTAATTTCAGAGCAGGATTTTAAAAATGGGATTTTCCAAGCTTATTGGAAGAGATCAGAATTAACTTGTTTTGTCCCAATCGAGCGAATGTCAAAAAGAGTACCAATTTTTTCAAAAAATGTTTTGGATGGGTCTGACTGATAGAATGAATTCAGCTTTATAAGGCACTGCCGTCCTAAAGATTGAACCTGACTTTTGACATTTGCTTGTTTTAGAATTGGAAGAATTTTATTCTTTTCCTGTGTTTTTTCTCCGTAGTTCATGTCAGAAATAAGTTTAAAATTACTTTGTAGTTCTGTAACTTTACCATAGAGCTTATGACTGAAGGCATAGGTAGAACCTTAGAGTATAGTAATTAATTCCACCAATTCAAAACAGTGCTCAATTAAAAATGTTGCTTGGCATTCAATCAACATTAGGGTTAGTTTATCATTTGACATATCCTGGAAGTACTTAAGTGCTGCTGTCACCTCCTCCAATGTGGAAAAATATTCCACTAGATCCACCAAATATTCACAGAGGTACACCACTGAACAAAACCAAGAGTTCCATCGCGTTAAAACTGAGTTTGGAAATAGTTTAGCAGACTTTTCACCTTTACTGTATTTTTCATTCATAAATGCTAGATAATTATGTTTTCTCTTTCAAAAGTTCGGAAATACAGCCTTTGCTTTAGCAACACACTCATTCAGCTCTGGCAGCTCTGCTGACCAATAATTTTGACCAAATTAAGTTTGTGGTCCCAGCACTGTATATGCAGAAAATCATTTCTTAAGAGAACTTTCAAAGAAGTCACACATTTCGTCATGTAACATCTGTCTCAACACAAACTACATTTTCATAAGGAATCTCCTACTTGATGATGGTGTCCACAAGTGCCTGTAAACATTCTGTTGCTGAAGCGTTCTGCAAAACTTTAACTGCACCAACAAACAATCTTTGCTTCGAATCAGCATGTAATGTTTTCAACAAAATAACAATAAGATAAAACATCTCGAAAATAACCCAAATCAAACATTTCTATCTCATTTTTTTGGGATAAATTAGTAAATAATCAAAAGTGTTAAAAAAACACTATTTTGTCACTAGGTAAATAAAATCAGAAAAGAATGGAAAATAATTGACCATTATTTACTTTTGATTTTTAAATAATAAAGGAAATTTAAAAAAAATCTTCAAAATGGTTACCTTTCACATATTTATCCATCCAACATCGCACAGAAGGATGATCTAGTTTTTCAATGGGAATATTGCCCTCCATAAATGTTTCCGTGGTATCCATAATGAATTATTTGCGGTATTCTTTTGAGTTTTTAGACTTTATTAAAGAATTTTCAAGGGTTGCTTGTTTTGATGATTCAGAAACATTACTTTTTTTCCATCTATGCAAGGCACTATTAATATGCTTCAAATACGTGTCTTTTCTGAATCAGTCAACGCGCGTGTTGCACAATTTGCACATCATTATTTTTTTAACTTTATCAAATATATAAAATCCTACTTTTCCAAACTCACGCTCTCTTTTAAAAACACTTAAAACTTTAGGCATGTTTAAATATTAAATAAATATAAGAGAGGTTAAAAACAAAATGATCTTACTAACGAGTAACGCAACGTTAATATCTTTATCTAACGACCTGATGGAAGTGATATCATCAGGAAGCCAAAGATATGAGTGTAGCGAGATCTCACTCTAGCTTAGACATGGCGTTGTTTTTGGCTTCTAATTCTTTAAATACTTGCCTTGGGTGCCTAATATTGTTGTTGTAATAGCCAGTTTTAACACTTTTTAAAGCAAGTCTTTGGTTGAGGGAAATAAACTTTCTTTTTAAACAAAATTATATTGGTTCAGTTGGTACTGTTTTTATTTTTTTGTTCAAGTCTTAGAAAGGCTGCTAATGTCAGCAAGGTTTTATTATTTATTCGCGTTTAGATTGAAAAAAGTGACCATAATTCACGTTTAAATGGCCAAATCGTCAATTTCGCAAATAGATTTAATTTTGTTTTATTTCGCGCCAATATTTTCACTCAAAACTGCCACAATGATGTTTAATTATTTTTATATGGCAATTTTAATGTGCTAAGTAAAAGTTTGTAAAAACACAACTCGCGAAATATCGGTGTGTCTACCAATTGAACAATTTCATAAGAGATAAGTGGTCTGTTATAAATACATATACAAGTGAAAGGAACATTTGTATTAGATTTGACTGTAATCTTAAAATATAGATATACAAACCTAAGGATCATACCTAAACATAAATGAATTGCAATGAATTCTTCCAAATGTTTATTTATTTAAATATAAATATTGTAGGACTTTTACTATAAATATATATGGCACACAAGTTGTACATATAAAAAGGGCTAATGCTTAGAGTATTGAAAACATTAGAACAACCAACAAATTAAAAGTACACAAATTTAATAATATGTTTTATTCTCATTAGTGAAAATAACTTAAGATTTAACATGTTTTGTAAAAAAAAAACCTTGGGTCAGTCATGACTGCGTCTTGACAGGTCTTAAGTGTACATCTCAGCAAATGAGCTTTATTTTCACACTTAATTTGTTTCAAAATTAATTTGATTCATGTTTTAAAAGGTGTCAACAAAAAATGTATCATATGAAACTTGAATCAATGTATTTTTTTGTTTTGTTTTTATATTATTTTTCTCTGAAGTAAATTTCCCTTATTCTTTTTATTGACTTTACTAGCCTTGTGCGTATGTTAACTTTTTAAGGGTTCATTGGATGATGTTGAAGCACTTTTGAAACGCCATGAGGACTTTGAAAATACATTGTATGCTCAAGATGAAAGACTGAAGGCATTTAGTGAGATGGCAGACAAACTGATAGTTGCAGGCCATTACGACAGCAAATAGTAAGTACAGCAAATAGTTGAATATAGCCTGAATTATGGATTAAACTCACCTCTGCCTTTTTAACCTAAATAATTGTTGAATCCTCAAAACCGAACTTCCTTTGGCCTATGCTATGCAACTCAAATCTGAATTTCAACCATATTCTTATATCTTCAATTTTGATTTTGTTCTCATTAATTTTAAAGTTGCTATAGAAAATCATAACTAAATGATAATATTATTTTGGTTTTAGGCTACTATGAAATCATATTCATTTAACTTATTTGTTTAACTCTTATACATATAATTGCAATTCAAAAATTCAGTACACATTAATAAAGTGTGTTGTTGAATTATATAAATAATATATATCTTGCTATTTTTAAATAATTAAATTAATATCCATTATGAACTAATGCCGCTCTGGTAGCTCCATGGTCTAAGGACTTACTCTCACAATGATGGGGAGATCTAAATTCAAATCCCGGTTGGATGAACCAATGGCGGTTTTTACACACACTCTAGTGAAATATGAGTGAACTTTCTCTAAATTCAACCTTCCTTAGCCTTTATATGTTACTGTAATTAATATATTTGTATATAACCTAAAAGGTTAGTAAGACGCTGTGCCAAAAACATTAATTAAATCCACTACTGGTTTTCATTATCAAACAATTGTAGTGATTATTTCCATCACTAGACATACAGCTACATTAATTAATTAACAACACCCACAACTGCACTATTTATTCCTATCACTAACCACCTGCACTAATTATTCATTTCACCCATTTCGGTGGCCACATGTCTTAAGACGCTACTCTCGGCTACTCTTTCAATAAACTTGGCTACATAAGATGAGGAAATCATGGTTCGATCCCAGTCAGGCGCACTCAGGGTGGTTTTTCCTAAATGGTTTTCCACTCTCCTTCCACCTAAATCCAAGTGCACTTTCTCTGAATTAAAAACCATCTTAATCCCAAACGCATTAATAAACAAGGGAGAGATTGGTTAGATTAAATTAAATATTGAAAGGAGTATAGAAGCGCAAGGCCTACACACTCACCAGAAAACTGGAAGCTTCAAAGTTCACAAATAAAACTCTAGAAAACACTTTATGTAATTTTAGTAGTACACCAGTCCTCTTCTTCAGTAGAAGCTATAGCCATACTACCATAACCCAGTCTATGCTTTACTCTCTTCTGCTGAAGAAGAGGACTGATGTACTACAAAAATTAAATAATTATATGTTTTGTTGTGTTTTAATCGTAATTTCAAGGCCTACAGTTTTCTGGTGATTGTGTACACTTTGCTCTTCTCTCCCTCTTTCACTGTTTAATGTAACCTCACACATTAGTGTAATTAGTACATAAGCGTATAACCCAAACTGGTAGTAGAATGGGGTGCTACATAAAAATTACTCATGTCATAGTACATTCACACTTACTACTTACATTAATTTGTTGAATGTGATTTTGTGTTATAGTATTGATGACCGGCGCCAACAAGTGCTTGCACGTCGTCAAGGCGTGAAGGATGGGGCCCAGAAAAGACGAGCAGAATTAAATGCGTCTCATAAGTTCCAGGATTTCTCTGCAGATGTGGACGACTTGAAAGGTTGGCTCAGTGACAAGCTGAAGACTGCTGGTGATGAGTCTTACAGGGATCTTTCCAATCTCGAGAGGAAGTTGCAAAAACATGAAGCGTTTGAACGAGAGCTTCGCGCCAACGAAGGACAATTACGAGCTGTCAATAAGGTACTATTTGTTACTTGTTAGTTACATTAAATTCACTTCTTCTTTCTTTGTACAGAAAGTTTTAACTCAAAGAATATTAAACACTAATATCTGAATTAAGATTTATTATCACCAACTATGTTTTTATGTATGAAATAAAGTGATTTGAGCAAAAATGGTTGGTAATAAATAAAATGATAGAATATTAGGATAATGGTAGAGCACAAATAAAAGTAAAAACACTAACACATATTTACACACACATCAATATTTCGATGCTAATATAGTATCTTCCTCAGCAAGTAGTAGTAGACTGAACTGGATGCTGTTTTTAGTGATACCAAATTGACTGATATAGATAAAAACTTCTCTGGTAGAGATGAAATTCTCTGAATGTTTCTCTACTACTCTATGGAAGGTAGGTGGTGCTGGTGTAGTCTCTGGGTTGAAATTAGCGAATATTTTGGTTGGGTGGTTTTCTAGACTTTCTGATCCATTGATGTGCCAGTTCCCATCTTCTTAACTGAGATATATTACATTGTATTTTGTTAAATGATTTAACACCTTGACAGTGTAGCAGTCCTCAAAGTTGAGGTTATGGGTGGAGGCGTGTGCTGAGACGGGTTTTTCTGGATTCCTGATTTTTGTGTCATGGCGGTGTCCATTCATTTGTTTACGGAGAGTTTCAGTGGTGAGGCCAACATATTGTGCAGTACATTGTTGGCATTCTAGTTGGTAAATTAGGTGACTAGACTCACATGTGTGATTGCCTTTGATGGTATAGATGGAGTTGGTGATGTTGCTAGAGAAAGTGACTGCTTGATGATGTATTTGGCAGGTTTTGCAAGCTGTTTTGTTACAGGGCTCAGAGCCTTGTGGTTGAATGAAGGTTGTATAAGTTTCAGTTTTGAGTTTAGGGTGTACCAGAAGATTTCTGACTAATAGAGGCTGTTTATACACAAAGACTGGTGTTTTTTTTAATAATATTGTTGGTACGGCTGGATGCTTCCAATATGTGAAAACCTCACACTAACATTTTGTTTATCTTTGTAAGCCTGGATATTACTTTGTCATTAGAGGTATGGTATCTGGTTTTTATGGTTTGGGTGATTGTGGAGTTTCAGCCTAAACCTCTCATTATGAATCTACTTCGACTAGGTTAAACTCCACACGGTTCTTTGACTACTGCGAATGATGAATGGCATGAAGATTCAATGCATAATGCAGTTGCAAAACGTCAGTTAAAAGATGCATTTGTATACTGTGTATACTAATTTAACATAAGTACCTCGATATTATTCAAAGTGGAGTGGGCTACCATGAAGTTGGCCCCTCTTCCCCTGATGTAAACATACTATTTGTGGGCCTTTAAAAACGAAACCAACAAAAATTTGTGTCTTAACAATCCAGAACAATCGAGAAACAAACGATTGCAATCAAAACACCATGATTTTTTAAAGGGTTAGCGGGGGTGGGGGAGATGTTTCATAAAGTTGGCCCCTCATGAGTAAGGAAAGTGTCAAATTCACGTCCTATTTGTGCAAGAACAAATACACGGCAAAGAAAACTTTTTGCGGAGCAATTCGGAACAAACTATCGCAACCATGAAAATATCAATTTTCCAAAGTGTATGATGGGGAGGGGGGTCTACTGTGAAGTGCCCCCCACCCCCCAATATAATAAACATACCATTTTTTGTGGGTTTATCAAAAATGGAACAAACGAAAATCTTTACGAAAGAATCCAGAACAATGATTGTAATCATAAAAACTTGAATATTTCATAATGATAGACCAACTACGGACGTAAATGACAGATATCCAGCCAGAAATATAATTGAAGAGAACCCTACTGAATGTATTGCTCTTTTTGCAAGCTAATCAACACATTCTGATTCTTCATCACTGACCAACCATGAAATGATCAAACTCTGTGGTAAGTTCAAACAGTTGACCCACGGATTATCAGCTTACGTCTGTGCCTCTGTGCTGACACAACAAGGCTGCTTGACGTACACTACCATAATAAAGCTTAAGTCATGTATCCATGCAAAGCTCAAGAGTTTCCAGTGTTAGTAATTCCCTTAATCCAAGTACTCTTGGAGCCATAGTTTAAACACATACGGTAACTAGTCTAAACTAATATTACATACGGGTCATTTGCACCCTAGTTTTATTCTGTATAACATAAATAAATACCTTCTTCCACTCTATGATGCAAAATAATAATAGGTTGCTAAAATATTGAACCAAAAAAGTATGTTTATTGTTTTTTAAAAGTTTAACAATGGTTGCAGTAAAGATTTTTTTTTACGTTGACTTCTTATATTTACTGACATTTTCATTTGCAAATTTAATCCATTCTATTATCTCATTTTATATAAGTTATATCTAGCACTAAATCAAATTACTTAAAGGTTTCTTTTGATTAAATTAATTGTAGTTATCACTTCCTCTTGTATCACTGTAGACCGGGCAAGGTCTTCTATCGGAGAACAACTATCGGCGGGCAGATGTGGCCAAGATGTTGCAAAACCTAAACATAACGTGGGAACAGCTGGTCGCACTCTCTCAAGACAAAGGTCGTCGTCTGCGACAGGCCGCCTCTCAACACACCTACAACCGCACCATGGAAGATACTAAACTGAAGCTGGACGAGATGGTGGTCAGCTTGCAATCCAAGGAGGTTGGCACAGACATGCGGAACTGCAAGGATCTTCTCAACAAACACCAGGTACTACTTGATTCATAAAATAAAATAGTTTATTGCTAAAGATGAAAAATTTATCCTTCTGATATCAGCTAAAATCACTAGATTTTTTGGTTTCTTTTGACACCAGATCATGAGCCAATTTATTTTTGATTGATGTTTTTTTTATTATCAAATTTTGATACTATAGTGTCAAAATACTAACATAATTTTAATGAAATTGAGATTTTGGTGAAATAGAAATCAATGGTATTAATATATCAATAGATACTGTTTTTTGGGTAAAAGAAATATTCAAAAGTAGAGATTTTATGGTTGTAGAAAATACTCTGACATCAGTTATTGTATTAGGACAGAAATAATTAAAGATAGACTGACACTTAGCTCTGGGGTTGTTCCACAATCTTACCAACTCTTCCTAAATACTTAAACTCCTCGACAAAAAACCTGCAACCCTAAATGGGAATTGGCCCATCAATATATCATCAAGTCGACCAATAGAGTCCCACCACTTGAACTGGGAAAGTCAGTTCGGCCACACATTAAGTTGACAACATTGGCCTCAGTTGAGGGATTGCTATAAGGATAGCTAAAGGTTTTTTGTGTGGTGGGGAATTGATTTATTGAAAAAGAAGATCATATCAAATCACAATTGTTGAAATGATCTTCCCTCTCCTTCTAAAATCATGGCTGAGGCCAGATTACACTGAAGGAAAGATTCTGTGTCTTGTGTTGTGGAATGTTTGCCATATAAGGTGTCAGAAACACAAATGGTACAATATCAACTTAAACCATTTCAATGTCACAATAATAATATAATTTATACTATTATATAACACAACTGTTTATTTTTATTTATTTTTCTATTTAATCCAAATGATGACAATCAACATTGCAGTTTAACTTAGATCATTAGTCTACTCTCTTAACTAGAAGTTGTCTGGGGCAGTTAAAGTGGGTCTTTAAAAATATGTCTATGTGTTTTTCAGTGTTTTATCTAAACAATTTATAACCTTATGCAAGTCTCCTAATTCAAACCATAATTTTGCCTATTTATATTTTCTAAATAAGTTTAATTTTAAAATGTGATCATTTGTAATACATGTAATACATGTAATACATTTTAATTATTTTAGGCTTTGGAAAATGACATGCATCAATTGGACAATAGGATTGGTGATTTGGTAAATCTAGGCGAAGAAATGGTTCACGAAGGTCATTTTGATGCAGACAACATCATTAAAGCCAGTAAAATAACTCAAGATAAGTAAGTGTGAATGTAACATTAATTAAATATACAAGGGCAGATTCAGGACCTGTTGTTGAGGGGGCGGTTTGTTTTCATGAAGCTCCTTCAAGCATAATAATGTTAATCAATCGAGATTTTAATTTATAATAATTTTAGTAACAATATTGCTAGCTTATAAAAATTGTTTCAATTAATAATTATATTAATATAAAGAGAACATGTGGTAAAAAAACACAATTTTGTCTAACAAATTTGTAATTTCAATACAAAAACAAAAAAGTCACTTTCACAATAAAAGTAATAAATGTATTCACAGGCCTAAAATATTTTAGTATTCGTAGGAAATATTTGTATTTTAATACAAATAATTGGCTATCATACTAAACATAGTAATCTTATTACTGGAAGATCATATAATTCTTTCACAACCTTGGTTTACATGGATGACAGCTCAAAAAGTTACTAGAAATAGTACCTAATGTATTCCTACGCCAACAGCTGAAATCTTTCACTTTGGATAACTGTAATGAAAACATGATAATGTATGAATGTGATAGCTAACCACAGAAATTTAGGCCAATATTATCTATATTTATTTTAGGTTGGGTACAAAGCTTATTTATTATTTTATTCCACTTAAAAAAAATTATTCGCAGCACTTTCATTAAAGGTCTAACGAATATTGCTTCAAAATGGCAACTGATGAATATAAACCATGTGATTAAACATGACATAAACAATTTCTTTACAATGATACACAATGATATGCAATGGATTCAAATATTTTATTCACTTAAATGTTTCGAAATACGATAAAATAATAATAAAATAATTTATTACATATATAAAAAATGACAAGTATTTTCTCTTTTTCAAGTAAATACGATGCCTGTATTAAAAGGTATTAATGTATACACTATATTACACATTATAAATATGATTCCAAAACGAATAAGTACTTTTAATTTTTTTTTAAATATTGTTTGGGTTTGGGTAAAAATAAATTATCAAAAGTAATTAAGTAGTGGGAGAAAACTTAAGTTTACGTTATTTTAAATGTAAAATATAACATGTAGTTAAAACCATAACATCTATATCAAAACAGTGATCCTTCACAAGTGTTGGCAAACCAAAATTTAAACATATGATTTTTTATCTGGCATCAGGTAAAAACCTATCATCAAAGTCCAAAGCATGTAAAATTGATTTAACGCTTGGTACCACTGTATAAAACAATAATAATAATTGTGTTTGTTTAGATTTGCAGATCTTCGTGAGCCTACCCTCAAACGACGGGAAGCTTTGGAGGAGTCATTACGATTTCATAAGTTTGGTTTTGAGCTTGACTCAGAGCTCCAGTGGATCCGGGAACATCTGCCTTTAGCGTCATCAGAAAAACTGGGTCAGAACTTGCACCAGGCTCAATCTTTATACAAGAAACACCGCAAGCTGGAGGCAGAGATTGACGGACATCAGTCAATGATTGACCGCACTTTGGCATCGGGGGAGGCACTTGTGCAGCAAGCTCATCCAGAGAACAAACAGGTGACATTTCTCGATAATATAACTATTAATTAATTGGGAAATGATATTAAAACCAAACGACAGGTAATACACGATTTAAAATATTAAATCAACAGGTCCTAGATTTTTGGGACGTTTCATCGGTTTTTTTGGTAAATCACCGGAATTGATCATGTGTGCATGAATTTTTTTCATGATCTTCTGGTTGTATAAATATTTTATACAGGACAATCTTTGCCATTTTAAATTTTTAAGTCATATTTTCTTATTTTGCACAATTTAAGTTTTATGCATTTTTGAGTTAATTTATATAATAAAGCCTTATATAACTATAGTGTTCATTGACTGCCTAACATTTATGTTTAGTATCTGATAACCAACATTTTGTTTATGTCCTGAGATTTGGGAGTTTATTCTATTTTTGAGAATTTCTAAAACTTCATATTAGAATATAATGGGAATTTTATTGATCTTGATTTCAAGGCTTAAGCTAATTTTGAGTTAAAATGGGGAAAAAAGTGCTATGACATGAATTGCCAATTATTTTTTAAATTGTAAGTACCATTGTCATTTTTCTTTTGTTAGATTGATCAGTCCTGTTTAGCTGGGATTGTAATTAGAGGTAAGGTGGTTGAAAAATGTAATATTAACTCTGGAAAATTTGTCTTATTCTAATTGTTTGCATGTGTTTGGCTTAAAGGACAACTGCAACGCTGAACATCTGCAGTGTGTTAGATTATGTAATGCACTTTTTTAAATTTAATTATTCAAATTTTCTCACTTTTAATTTTTATTTTAGAAGTTATAGGTAGTAATTATTTGTTAAATGGGACATAATTAATCACCCAGACAATTTTATAAAAATATAATGCCCAAATGTGAATTATAAGCATTTTTTTATGTGTTACTATTTTGTGTGCATGATTTTGTTTTATTTTTAATGTTTTAGTTACATATATTTAGTACAAAATACATTTTAATACTTTTACTTAGATAAATTCTCTAAACATGCTAGAATAAGTAATAATAATGTGATGTTGCATGATGATTTCTTTTTGAAATTGTGTTAGGTTATGACAAGCAAGTTTACACTTTTGAATTGGTTACAGCTTAGTATCGAGTGTTGTTGACCAAGTGGTTCTAACCAAGTTGAAAAACGAAAACCACTCTAGAGTTGTGTTTTACAAAAAAAGATGGGATGGATTTTATATATTAGCTTTTAAGTTAATTTATGAAATCATTCATGTAGGTCCAACTGTAAATCGATGGATTATGCCGTAATTAATTTTATTCTTAACTTGATTGGTGTTTGATTTAAATAGGCCCTATATTTACACATCGCCACCATCATAATATATTTACACAGCATACTTAAAATTAATTGTTAATAAAATGCTTATGGTAACAGCAAAATATGTGTTAGCTGAACCAAAATATTTAATGGTGCTGGTGTTTGTTCAAGTTCTTTAAACAAACATTTTAAGGTTTCACTTCATAAGAATAACAAAAATAGTTATAATATTTCAAAATAGTTTCATCTCACTCTCAAATTAAAACCTTAAAATTATACATGGGTTGAATCCACTATTTCTCAAATCTGAATCTACATTTTATTTTTGAATCTCGAATCCAAATCCTAGCATATCGTTATAAATTTTAATGATTTACAAATAGACTTACATTACACAATATAGGCCTAAACTGTGAATTAAGATTTATTTCAATCGTGCTTTCAATTTTAATCAACCCCAACCTCCCCCCTCACAAAACACAGGTTAAAATCAATCAAAATTTGAGTGTCTTTTAGTTATTTTTAAAAAGTGTTGTTAGAATGAATTGAGTTTCTAAAAAACATGCAGAATAAACAGATTAGGCCTAGTTATCCTTTGATCAACTTTAATCATCATTAAAGGATATTTTATTGTATTAAGATAGCAAAAATAAAAATAAAAACTAAAACAACATGCTTAACAATTAAACATACATTGGAAATAGTAAGCTCAATAATGCCTAAATGTTTTATTATTATTATTATTATTAATATTTTCTTATATATCTATTATCTATTTTCGCGTAGAAAACAAATATATTCGATTCTTGTGATATATCGATTTCTGAGAATATATTCTATTTAAAACATGAACATATATTCGACTAAAAAATGTTAGTTCCCATTTTATAAGGCAGGACTATGTTTGAATATTTCTACAAAAACTTCAATAACATATTTTTTTAAATAATATAAACTAAGTTAAAATAAATTTAAAAACAGCCAGTCGTTATTTGATTCTTAAAACTCAAGAGCGCTTACTAAGTGATCAGATTACCTGAATTGATTTTAAACAAACAATCGATATACAATACATAGGCCGGTAAGGATAAATAAACAGTTTTATGCTGTCTAACTGTTTACAGTATTTATTTTTCATGAAACCCAACAAAATGGCTAATTTAAGGATCGTATGCAATAAATTTGGGTTCTTTTCATAGTTGTAGATAATTAAAACCAGTTAGGTAGTAAGAATTAATATTATCTTTATTTTAATCATCATTTGGGCGAGTAAACATAATATATGTCATGGCAGCTGACTTTATATCATGTGAATTGGTGGCTGACCTTGTATCATCCGTAATAGTAACTTATTTCTGTTTTTAAAAAAAGCTGTATTTTTTTTATTTCGAATTTATTTGTAATTCTAGTTTTGATTTTCAGTTTTTGAAGAGTTTTAATGTGCTCATTAAAGTATTTACAAGATTTTTCGTGAGGTGAAAGTCTTAGAAGTGAGCATGTGCCGAAACGGTCAATTCCAAGTTTCCCATACAGGTGGGACAGTAGGGTACTGGGTACTAGGTAGAGATGGGAAAAACAGTGATTTTACCATATCAGTGAATACAGTGACTGTGATTTTAAAATATCGGTGATTTATACCAGTGATTTTTCACTGTTAGTATTTAGCTGCTGTCCGAGTAGGCGCTTACAATCGAGTATCGAGTAGGAGTATGGAGTATTTCTGAGTACTGGGTATTTACTATTTACTCGAATAATCCCATGACATTCGGTTGTCGGTTGGAACTTGAAAGGAGAACTAATTACTTGGAAGTTTGGCGGCTTGCAATGGAATTCGATACTTAAAAGACTTAACATAAGCTCGTTCTGTCGGCACTCGGCAGTCGGCACTGACATTGACATTATTGACATACAGCTACCTAATCTCCGGGTTTCGTGTTGCCTGACTAATGTACAGTCAATACAAAAGTATGCGTTTTAAGAAGTTTAATATAATTGAAAAATAGAGAAATAAAATATGTTATTTAGTATTTTATAGTGAAATGTTATGTAATTTGGGCAAAATTAGTGGTCCAACAAACATTATGTTAAACTT
>CABEEJ010000031.1:65742-133411 GCA_901482245.1 Timema douglasi
GAATTTTGCTCTTAACAACAAATGTTTTGTATTGAAAATGCATGTGAAGGAAACATTTAAACTATTAAAGTCATTTTTACGTAGCAATCTTATACTGTTTTTGATAAATGAGCTCTAAGAGATCAAGTGTTTTAAATAGAAATAACACGTAAAACATGCCAGTCAAGGTCGATTCTCAATTAGTTGGTAGAAAATAAAAAATAAAAGAATAATAAAGGCCGTGAAGCGAGTATTTATTCGAGTGTCTAGAAAAAGAAGCAATACTAGCTCCGTAGCTCGAGTATTGCGAGTATTTCGAGTATTGTGAGTATTGTGAGTATGCGAGCATTGCGAGTATTGCGAGTATCTCCGATCACTGATATCTCAATCACCGATACTTTTGGGATCGAGTAACTGGGAGTATCAGTGATCAAATGATATCGGTGAAAAAATCACAGTCAGTGATATATCGCCCATCTCTAGTACTAGGCACATAAGATTTTCCACACCTAACAATTTTTTTTAAAAGAAGATTTCATTCATATTTATCTCTTTTATCCAACAAAATAAATATTACGGATTAAATTGTGTCTGTCAAGTAGGCCTAACTAAGTAATAACTAAGCCTAATCTTTTTATTCCACATGTTTTTTAGAAACTCAATTCATTCTAACAACACTTTTAAAAATAACTATAAGACATTCAAATTTTGATTGATTTGATTTTTAAACAATAATATGAGTCTAGATTGTTTAATTTGGCTGGATTTTAACCTGTGTTTTGCGAGGGGGGGATGTTGGGGTTGATTTAAATTGAAAGCACAATTTAAATAAATCTTAATTCACGATTTACGCCTATATTGTGTAATGTAGGTCTATTTGTAAATCATTATAATTTATAACTATTTGCTAGAATTCGGATTCAAGATTCGTAAATAAAATGTAGATTCGGATTCGAGAAATAGTGTATTCGATCCATCTCTAGTTCTAGTATCTACGATACCATGATTGCCAAAGATCAATATCATTACTATCTCACAAACATACCACCCATTCCATCTTTGTATTTTTGGGCATATCTCCTCTAATTTCTACAATTCCATTATACTTAATAAATATGCGAGAGTAGCACTTTCGGGACGTGAGATTCTTTGTAAAAAAAAAACCACCATATTTTCACCACATTACATTACTGATTATTGTTATAGTTGAAACCTGCTGTACCTTCTCAATACAAAAACAACCACTCTCTATCAATTTATAATACAGACAAATATTGTTCATTCTTGTTTTTTTATTTGTGTGTTGTAATGAGATGTTTTGATAATGAGGTCATTTTTTAGCTATATTTTATTTGATTCTAACTGTACATAATTTAAGTGTGTGTGTGGGTGTGTGTGTGTGTGTATAATATATATATATATTACTGCAGCTTTATTCAAATAAGTAATAATGCAACTTAAATTTCTTCTGAGGATTAAATAAATTGATTTTACCACAGGTCTTTTATTTTATATGCTAATTTAATGTCTGAAGTTGAGATAAAATATCAAATATTAGGGGCAGATTTATGGCAAAGTTTCAAGCAGATTAAAATATTTTGTTTTATTTTCAGGTAAGGTAAGGGTTGGTAGGGGCAAGGGTACATTTATCTTGTCATTGGTTACAAAACTTGTATTGATGAACTTTTATCCTTGATGCACAAATCTAGCTTATGTGCTCTGTTACAGATCAAGAGTCTGTGTGCAGAGCTGAAGGAAGCATGGCAGGACCTTCACAACAAGGCGGCTGAACGGAACCGAAAGTTAGAGCTGTCTTTGAAGGCTCAGCAATTCTTCTTTGAGGCTGGTGAGGTGGAAAGTTGGCTCATTGAAAAGAACGATGTCCTCAGTTCGACAGACTACGGCCGAGACAGGGATGCTGCGACCAAACTTCTCACCAAACACAAGGCATGTCCTCTAAACTGCGATTATATTAGGAAGTAACATTACTGTCCAATAAATTGGTTTGGATGTTTGTATTTTCATTTTGTCCTTATCTTAGTTTTTATTAGTATTTTGATAGTTTCTCGCAGTTTTCAAAGGTTGGAAAGAGTAAGAAAGAAAGACTTCAACGTTACTTTTTTTTTGTGGGATGAAAGTGGGGGTATTTTACAACCTTAGCTTGCGGTAATTTATAGAGATATACTGAAATTATTGATTATTCTCTCCACGCATGTGTGATAATCATTGTTGCGAGGAGTTAATATGATTTATATTTGAGTCTGATTGAGCTAAGAATGTATGGATGGCTATGAATTGTGTTGGAAATTGGTTTTTAAACTTTTTCATATTAGTTGAACTCTGGCCAGAGTGTAAGAGTCTTAAAACCAACATCATATAATTTGTTTTTAAATTACCCCAAATACGTGAGCATAGTTGGACTAAGAGAAAAATCTGGTATACAAATATTGGTGTCAATCTACATTTCCCGAATTGTATGTCCTTTGGGGAGTTTATTTTTCATACATCCCAATAGCCCAGTAGACCCGGTAATCATTGACTCAAATCTCTCTACCTCCTGTTATGAAACATCTAAAAACAACAATGGCCACTATACAACCTAACCGTTAGTAAGACGTGGTGCTAGCATAAAAACAAGGTATGCTGTACAACCCGAACAGGTAGTAAGACGCGGTGTTGAATAAAAACAAGGGATGCTGTACAACCCAAACAGGAAGTAAGACGTGGCACAAGAATAAAAACAACAAGGGATGCTGTTATAAATCGAAAAGTTAGTAAGACTCGGTGCTAGAACCAAAACAAGGGATGCTGTACAACCCGAACAGGTAGTAAGATGCGGTGCTAGAATAAAAACAATTGTGACTGTCATTGAAAGGGTTAACCCCTTGACAACATAGCAACCATACACCTGACCATTCATTTGTTTCTTGATTGTTGGTAAATTCACATTGAAACAAGAATGTCAGCATTCTCTTACTATTCATGTTTTCTTTAGAAACTTAAGAATCAATGTGAACTAAATGATAATTGTGAATGGAGATTATTACCAATGTTCTAACCTTGTATGTGTACCAAGTTTTCTGAAATTTAGATTCGAGATTTGTAGATTAAATAAAATATTAATACTCAAAAGTTGAAAAAAAACCACCTTTAATGGCTTCATTGCTAAGGGGCCACTCTTACAATAAACTAGACTGGTCCCACTCACAATAGACTAGACTGCTCACTCTCACAATATACTAGACTGGTCACTCTCACAATATACTAAGACTGCTGACTCTCTCACAATATAATAGACTGGCCACTCTCACAATATACTAGACTGGCCACACTCACAATAGACTGGACTGCTCACTCTCACAATATACTAGACTGGTCACTCTCACAATATACTAAGACTGCTGACTCTCTCACAATATAATAGACTGGCCACTCTTACAATACACTAGACTGGCCACTCTCACAATAGACTAGACTGCTCATTCTCACAATACACTAGACTGTTCACTTTCACAATACACTAGACTGGCCACACTCACAATACACTAGACTGGCCACACTCACAATACACTAGACTGGCCACTCTCACTATATACTAGACTGGCCACTCTCACAATATACTAGACTGGCCACTCTTACAATATACTAGACTTGTCACTCACAATATACTAGACTGCTCACTCTCACAATATACTAGACTGGTCACTCTCACAATATACTAAGACTGCTGACTCTCTCACAATATAATAGACTGGCCACTCTTACAATACACTAGACTGGCCACTCTCACAATAGACTAGACTGCTCATTCTCACAATACACTAGACTGTTCACTTTCACAATACACTAGACTGGCCACACTCACAATACACTAGACTGGCCACACTCACAATACACTAGACTGGCCACTCTCACTATATACTAGACTGGCCACTCTCACAATATACTAGACTGGCCACTCTTACAATATACTAGACTTGTCACTCACAATATACTAGACTGCTCACTCTCACAATATACTAGACTGCTCATTCTCACAATATACTAGACTTCTCACTCTCACAATACACTAGACTGCTCACTCTCACAATACACTAGACTGCTCACTCTCACAATATACTAGACTGCTCACTCTCACAATATACTAGACTGCTCACTCTCACAATATACTAGACTGCTCACTCTCACAATACACTAGACTGCTCACTCTCACAATACACTAGACTGCTCACTCTCACAATACACTAGACTGCTCACTCTCACAATATACTAGACTTGTCACTCACAATATACTAGACTGGCCACTCTCACAATAGACTAGACTGCTCATTCTCACAATACACTAGACTGCTCACTCTCACAATATACTAGACTGCTCACTCTCACAATATACTAGACTGCTCACTCTCACAATATACTAGACTGCTCACTCTTACAATATACTAGACTTGTCACTCACAATATACTAGACCGCTCACTCTCACAATATACTAGACCGCTCGCTCTCACAATATACTAGACCGCTGATGACAGAAAGATCAGGGTTTGCATTATGATCAGGTATACATAGATTGGTTTATAATAAATAGTTTTTCACTATCCCTCCATGCAAATACAGGTACACTGCCCCTTTTTTGATCTCTTATACGTTAGCGTGATTACTACCCCAACTGTTAGTAAAGCGTGGTGCTAAGAATAAAGTAATTTTTAAATAAAGTGCAATTGTACTATCCTCTACTCAAAAGTTAAAATAGCCTCTTTCCTACTGTATATTTACTTGACTGTACGAATGAAATTATGTTGTTAGGCTCTGGAGCTTGAGCTAGACACGTACAGTGGGATAGTGAATGAGATGGGCCACACAGCCGCAGCCATGGTGAATGCCAAACACCCGGATGCTAAGGTTATAGCGGCTCGACAGCAGCTGATCTCGCAGCAGATGCGTACCTTGCAACGACTTGCAACATCTCGTCAACAGCGCCTCATGGAGTCCATGTACCGTCATGAGTACTTCCAAGAGAGTGCTGAGCTGGAGCAGTGGATCAAGGAACAGGTCCAAACTGCAGCTTCCGAGGACTATGGCCAGGACTATGAACATTTAATAGTGAGTGACTGTCATTAGTATTCACCATGTTCCGTAGCCAATGTCCATGTGGGACCAATTATTTAGTTTGGATAGAGTTGCCTCTTGAAAGAAACAAACCATTACTAATCACTCTTTAGACCTACCTCATCTTTTCTATAAACACAACAGTTTCAATCAATCAACAGTAGAGTTTGAACCCTTTTGACCATCTTCCATACAGTATAAACAATATTCCTCTTCTAGCTTTTTTTTTGTTCATATATCCCTTTCCTTAGCTTCATTTATATGTATTTTGCAATGTTATTGATTTGTTTTTCTAGCACGCTTTCTGCTATAAATTCAACGTTGAACAGAATTGGCCTCGTATTTGCTTTTATTATGCTCCGAGGTTTGCTATGGTTAAAGTCTTTGAATAGGATAATTTTGGCCAGATCAATGAGCACCCTTTTATTTTCATATCTTTCACCCAAAAATTTAAAGACTTTTTCCACCTTTACTAAAACTTTGTTTATTATTATTATTATTATTATTATTATCATCATCATCATCATTATCATTTTTATTATTATTATATTATTACGTCTTACTACCCGTTCGGGTTATACTCACTTACGCTAATGTGTAATGGTAGGGTGATTGTGAGATTAAATGAAGGACCTGCAGTTTAACGTGGAATCCGAACCACCGTGGAGGCCTGGCATTCCCCACATTCACAAGATGTCTTGTCAGGGGTGGAGAAAGGGTTTGGTAATCAGATAAATCTTTGCCGCGACCGAGGATTGAACCCCAGCCGCCAGCACAGAAGTCTGACACCTTACCCCTAGACCGCCAGGTCACCTAAAACTTTGTTAAACAGTATTGCAGTTTGCGGTGCAACAGGAAAATTAGCATGAATTCTTTGTTTGATCTTCATCACTTCAGGAATGAGAGATGTGTTCTTGCCATACAACCTTGCAATCTCCATAGGCTTTTTTTTCTTTTTTTTCTATTTCAAACACAACCGCAATTTCCACTTTCTCACTAATGCGGAGGACATCACAGCCTCTCGGAGGTACTCCCACCCTTGCGACGCTTGCAGGCTGTTATTTTGGTAAAAAAGCGCTTTCTGAATACAAACACTGCAATAACACGGAAGCTAATACGAACATTGAGAAGTAGAATGGAGGCAAGTTCTGTGTGGAAGCTTCAAACCGTATAAACAAAGCTTTATGCTGGCAATTCTTAATAACCCTATCATAAAACGCTTGTAGGATACAAGACGAAGACAGTATGGCTGAGGCTATACAGAGAGTTTTAACCGGACCCGTTCGGTGAGAAGGTGTTAATAAAAACATACACACCCCTGTCAATATTCAGCGGTGTAGGTTAATATAATGTTATCAAAACCAGTTTGCTTCGAAAGCCAGTAATGGGAATAAGATATTCTGTACACCCTCTTCCTGAGCCGAGTAGGAGATTATGAAACAAAGTTTGTCAGATATTTTTGAATGTCTATTGGCTACTTTGATGAACTGTTAAACTTCGTGCGCTCTCATATAACCAAGCAGGAGACTCCATAGAAGAGGCCAATCAGTGCATAGGAAAGATTGACAATAACTCCTGTAAGTTTATCTTCACACATACTATTGATACAAAAATAATCAATATATTGTGCTGTTATTCCATAACAGTCTGAGAACCCGAAGAGGGAGATGATAAGCTGCAAGGGGGGAGATGGTAAGAGAATAGTTGCAGGAGTGTAGCATTGAGGAGGTTCAAGTTGTAACTAATGGTTCATATGATTGCTGTGTATGATAATTGGGAAAATACTGAGATGGTGGAGGTGGGACTTAAAAAAAGAGGCAGACTGCTGGATTATTTGCTGTTTGTTCGTGTTTCGGACATCCCTAAAGAATTGGATTATGTGTATGAACATACTTATAATAGCTATATACTTTTAAAAACGAGAACGAACTTTCCGGCTCACTGTATACACGCTCTGATTGAAATTAATGTGTTGCTATCCTGTTGTCCGGTCTTCCTGTGCCGCGGCAGCACGATGGGTTGTATCCGGTACTTACGGCAGCACCGGGCATGTATAGACAGCCAGATTAAAAACAATTTGTTGTACTTTTCCCGCCAAACTGCCCTCACTAAAACACTCTGTACATCCTCATCCTATATTCTAGTGCCCTCTAATAATTAACAAATATATGCTTCAATTTGAGATTTGATTCAAACACAAGACGTCCAGCGATAATACATCTTGTGTAGTTAGTTAACTGTGCAAACATATTTTAACACTCTACTACCTTAATGCTTACATGCACTGGAGAAGTATAGTGACCACAAGGTTAACTTTTTGAATTCCATGTCTTTTTATTTTAAATTGGACTCCATAATTAATTTGATACCATAGTCCAAAGCAAGTTCCTAATCTGTTAATTTAATAGACTACTACTGAGGTGTTGAATGAGAGTGGAAGCTAGCAAAGTATTACGCTACAAAATCTAGAGTACATTTTTAAAAACCTTCCAGGGTATTTAACATTATAACTTTATTATCATCATCATCATCATCATCATCATGAACAGGTGGGTCTATTTGGAACATAAACGTCTCCACCACCTTGGCTCGGTCCTCTATTCTCTCCTTCATACTCCTACTTCCTTCCTTCAGCCATCTGTCCCTTGGTCTTCTTCATGGCCTCCTTATCCAACATCCTCATTTCCCTCTCCATTCTTCTCACATGACCATACTACCCCAGTCGTGCCTTCTCTATCCTGTCCTGGACTGGCTCTTCCTTTGTTCTAATAAATAGGTAAAGGGGAAGAATAATAAAATATATGCAACAAAAATCCATAAAATTTGGACAAATTTTTATGACTATTAAACTGCTAAATGATCTATATGTGTTGATTATAATATTAAAAATAGCTAGTGGTTAAAGCAGGAGGGGTGCTCAGCACATTTATCTACAGTAGCCCCATGGCTTCTTTGGTGCTGACTGACAGTTCACAGCTGACTTTTGACAGTCAACATTTAGGTATATACCTAAATTTTGACCGTCATAAGTGACAGCTGCTAATCACATGTTTTTGCAGATCATCTAATTCGGCGTAGGGATACATAATTTGGTCTGGTAACTATTTAAAGCTGTCAGTCAGCACCAAAGAAGCCATGGGGCTACTGTAGCTTGCAAGTAAAACTTGGTCAGCTATAACCGTTATGAGACACAAAGTTGTGTTTTTCAAAACTATCTTTAACTACCATGAGCAGCTTCTTCAAGCAGTCTCCCTTTACCTGGTTAGGATTGTTTGTGTGTATATATATGTGTATATATATATATATATATATATATGTGTGTGTGTGTGTTATTTTAGCTTCTCCAAAATAAGTTTGATGACTTCAAGCATCGCATCGAAGTGGGCTCGGAACGTTTCACCCAGTGTGAAGAACTGGCCAAGAAGCTGATTGCCAATGATAGTCCATACATTTCAGAGATAGAAAAACGCCAGGAGCAGTTAAGGTATATCTTGGTGAATGAAGGGATGCATATTTTAAAGTTTGAACTTTGTCAGTGTCATTATAATGTCTGGCACTTTCTGCACACATTTTTAATGGTGAAAGCATCTACTCTTTATTCCTAATATTCATTTATGACTATTTTTTTTATATATTTACAACTATAAACTATTTAGCTACAATTTTTATTTGAATATTAATAGAAGGTATATCTTGGTGAATGAAGGGATGCATATTTTAAAGTTTGAACTTTGTCAGTGTCATTATAATGTCTGGCACTTTCTGCACACATTTTTAATGGTGAAAGCATCTACTCTTTATTCCTAATATTCATTTATGACTATTTTTTTTATATATTTACAACTATAAACTATTTAGCTACAATTTTTATTTGAATATTAATAGAAAATAATATTAACATATTAGTAATATGCGTGTATTTAATTGAATATACCCATTTTAACACTTTTTGAATTGTAGTAAAATAGATTTTAAATAATTTAGGCATGTTACTTCTTTGGTTTGGGATTTTAGTTTAAATTTTTAATTCTAACATAAGCTGTAGTGCATGTTGTATGGAGTTGTTTTCTTTATCATGTAGTTATATGGTTACTGGTTTCTCTAACTGTGATTGGTCCTAACAGTAACACAGATGATGACCCAGTGGAGGAAGTGGCTCTCAGGCATGCTCACATAAGGTAAAGGTGCACACTCAACTCAAGCCTGCCTTATCTCTTTGTAATTTTCTACTACCCACTAAACATATTTGTTATAGGTTAATCATTGTGTTTCACATAGTTTTTAAATTGTTTAGTCAGGTATATTACACACATGCACTACTGTCATAGCCAATAATAGTAGGGGTTTGTGAATACCCATTGTCTAAAAAAACTGGATCAAAAGTTCCTCTCAATTTCCTGGAATTTTGTTTTAAATTCACTTAATTCAGTCATTTTTAGTTTATATTAGCGCAAATAACAATGTTTTTAAGTAACTTTTTGCATTCTGCCAATACTTAAATGTAAAACCCAAAATTCATAAGAATCTACTAATTAAAATTATTTCTATCAGAAATGTAAAAAAGTTCTATTAAATTTTAATTTGTACTATTTATTATTCTCTCAAAATTTTTATATTTGATTTGAAATTATTTAATGTGATAAATAATCTTATTGTCACACCCCTAAATAATAGCTTACTTGAATTTACCTTGGCTCCAAGATCAAAACTCCTGGAGATTATTAGGGTTATGACACTACTGGCTGAACTAGTTCCTTAGCAGAACTTGTACCCTACTACACACTGGCCATCATTAGGCTCAAACTTTGAAGTATTGTTTTATATACTCACACCCAAGGTTCTCTGCCTTCTTACAGTTATCTCACCTCTTCTGAAATTACGTGTAATCTACTATGATAAACAAGAGTCCCCGATTTATTATTTCCTACTAGTTTTCTATGTTTTAAGATTCCTTTGAATAAAAAGATTTTCAAACATACTTTTCTTTCCACTATATGAGTTTGTGAAAGCAAGCTTATTACAAATGAAGAGCAAAAGTTTCATACATGTACTGTTGATTAAACTGACAGATTTTTACTCAGAGATAAAGTAATGTTATATTTTGAATCAGTTGGAACAAAGGCCTGGTTAGTTATGCATCTGACAAGATAGCTATAATTTCTATAAGAGCCAAACAGAAATACTCCATTAATTTAGACAAAGGCTTCTTAATATTGCAATGTTTCAAATTTAGCGTCTAAATCTAGTTATTAACTGTTTTTTTTAAACAATCATTCTGTTTTTGTTTTTTTTTTAAGTTAAAAAAGACAACACAATGTCGTTATAAGATGTAAAATGTATCTTACTTTAATTTTGAGAGTGTCAAATTTTATCTTGAACCCTACCATTATTGATATTAAAATCATTATTAAATACCATGTTTTGTATCCAGGGATTGTTGGAAGCAGTTACTAGACCTGATGGAAAACCGTGAAAAACGCCTTCAAGCTGCCGGTGAAATTCACCGCTTCCATCGTGATGTAGCTGAGGCGCTCTCTCGTATTCAGGAAAAGAATGCAGCGTTGCCTGATGACTTGGGTCGAGATCTCAACTCTGTTTTGGCCCTCATCAGGAAACATGAGGGCTTCGAGAATGATCTCGTTGCTCTTGAAGCTCAGTTACAGGTAAGCTATCGTCGATATGCATTACTATTGAATCTAAACACAACTTGTATTTGTAATTTGAAAAATGACGCCTGTATACAGGAATTGAACTTGGGACTGTTGGCCTAGCGCACCATAGCTCTACCTTCGAGCTATCCTTCAATCGACTTCTGATCACTCATATCTCAAGCAAGAGTATTTTATTATTATCATCATCATCATCATCATCACCACCACATCTTACTACCCGTTTGGATTATATGCACTTATGCTAATGTGTAATGATAGGGTGATTGTGAGATGAAATGGAGGACCTACAACTTAACTTCGAATTCGAACCACAGTGGAGGCCTGGCATTCCACACATTCACAAGTTGTGATTAATACACGTCTTGTCAGAGGTGAAGGAAGGGTTTGGCAAAATATTATTTAATAAACATGAGGAAAATCATCAGCTAACCATGAGCCACCAGTGACTCGGGGGAGTTCACTTTTCAATTTACATAATTGTACTTGATACAGCTATTAGGTCCTGAAAATTGAACCCGGGACCTTTGGCTTAGTACGCCAATGCCAGGTTCGATTCCTGTGTCCAGGTATCATTTTTCAATTTTCAGAAAATGATATCTAGATGGAGTAATCCTCACTAAAAGCATAAATAATAGCTTTGGCTATTTGATTCTAACAGCTATTATGGCTGTGCGAGACCAACTTTTTCAATTTTAGATGAGAATATTAAAAAATATATCGAGACATGAGAATGAGACAAGAAAACTTCCTTTGAAAGTATAAAACTATAAATTATGTTCAGTAAAGTAAATAGTTTATAAGCTTGCTTATGGTTATCTTATATTTATTCAAACACTTTAGATATAATTCAAACATATTTTAAATGCAATTAGTAAAGTAGTGATAGTTTCATTGTATATCATTTGGAAGAATTAGTTCACAAGCAAAAAGAGGTTTTCTTTATAGAGAATATTATATACTCACATCCAATGTATACCATTTATAATTTAATTTTATAGTTGAACAGATCTTGATGTCAAAATTTGATATTTATAACCCAAACGTTTTTAATGAAGGCTGTTATGGGTAGAAAGGTGCTGCCTATTTTCTGATTTTTACAGTAGGCCTCTTATTAGAAATAGTAAATTCTTTGTTTGGTTTGTATATTTCTTAGGGCAGGTTGTTTTTTTATTTTTTTGGAAATTCATTTTAAACTTTGAGATGAGATCAAGATACCTTTTTTTTCTTGTCTGATTGAGAAATTTTCGAGTCTTGCACAACCATACCTAACATCTTTTTGAGCTTCCAAACTCCACTGGTTCTGCTCATTTAATTGAACAAGTCTTTGGTTTCTTCAACAACCTGTTTGTACATACATTTCAGAACAAGTGTGATCACAAAGTAAATTATGTAAATGTGTTGTTGTTCAGGTGTTGGTAGAAGACTCTGCCAGGCTCCAAGCAGCATACCCAGGTCAGAATGCCAACCAACTAGCTCAACAGCAAGAAATAGTGTTGAGGAACTGGACAGCATTGCAGGAGAGAGCTGCCAATAGGAGAGAGGAACTGCAGTCCAGCAGTGACCTTCAAAGATTCCTCACACAGGTTAGCCACCATATGTACATTTAGAAAGGCTAACCATTTATTTAATCTAATAAGGCAAGAATATTTAATATAAAAAAACCCACACTTTTTCTATACAAAAGAAAGACTAAACTAATCATGTGCAGTACCACATAGTCAGATAATTAATATACAGATATCAGATAATCTTCCTAATCATCCCCTGTTAGCGATTTAATTCATAAAAGTAGTTTTTTTAATGGACTAACACAAGGAATTCCACTGTATTTTAACTCTTGTTATTAGATGGTTCCCCAAAATAATGTGTGTTGAAAAGAATAATGGGGTAGGGGGGAAAGGGTCTAGTATAATTATATTATGGCTATTTATGTGAGTTTATACAAGAAAATCATTGGGAAAATATTTTATTGCACAAACATAATGTTTTGTTTTATTTTCATAAATCAAGCTATTATCAAAACTTATAATTATAACTTCAGACTGCTTCTGGGTCTAACGCTCTACTCTTGGTCAGGTTTACTAATTGTTGTTTTCTAAAAATGGATTTTCACTCTCTCTTCACGCAAATGAGGGTACACTTCCTCCCTAATCCTTATAACTATTAGTGGGGTGACCTGGCGGTCTAGGAATAAGGTGTCAGACTTCTGTGCTGGCGGCCGGGGTTCAATCCTCGGTCCCGGCACAGATTTATCTGAACAAGACATCTTGTGAATGTGGGGAATGCCAGGCCTCCACTGTGGTTCGGATTCCACGTTAAACTGTAGGTCCTCCATTTCTTCTCACAATCACCCTAACATTACACATTAGCATAAGTGCGTATACCCCGAATGGGTAGTAAGACGCGGTGCTAATAATAATAATAATAATAATAATAAAACTATTAGTGTAATCTGTGCATAAGTGAATAACTTGAAAGGGTAGTAATACTTGGTGGAAAAAAAATAATTCTTTATGAATATTGATTGTGATGTATATGACAGCTCAGAATGTCGATAATTTGAACTTCAATTGAGTAATTTAGCTATTCATATTTTAATGGCCCCTGGTTTGCATCTATAATCTCAGTTTATGTGCGATGACTGAAACACTTCACTGACTGTTTATTAAATTGTGGTGGAGTGTTGAACATATCATCAGGTCTATTGGATAATAAGTGATTTTACTCTCAACAATCAACCGATAAAGTTTTATCTTATGACCTCTTGAAACACTAATTGGGTAATATTTCATTATTGCCTTCATCAAACAAAAAGAGAAGAGGGAATACACTCTACACAAACACTAAATTACTCAATTTTTAATTCAAAAAGAAACTGTTAGAAAAACACTGTGCCAACTGTTGTAGAAGTAAAAATAAATTTCTCAAACGATCGACCATGTGTTAACTATTATTATTAACAACACTTAATTAATCATTACTTACATTTTACTGGCTCTCTGGTTTTTCCACTAGGCTCAAAGAATCCTTGTGAAGATGAGTTGTTAAAACATACATATACTCTAAATATATCTCATTTATTAACTTAAATGTATCGAAACTTGTTGTATCTTTGCGTAGTAGGATCTATATAGTGCTTGTTTTGTTAAAGGTGCGAGATCTGATGAATTGGGCAGCTGGACTGCGGACTACGATGATGACAGAGGAAAAGGTGCGAGATGCAGCTAGTGCGCAAACTCTGAAGGCAGAACATGAGGCGGTGAAGGCAGAGATTGAAGCAAGAGAGGAAAGTTTCCAGGCTGTTGTGGAAATGGGTCAGACTATGGTTCTTCAAGACCACTATGCGGCCCAGGTATGGATATACCTCTCATATTAATTAGCTTATTGAATTCCCATGGGCAAGATATTTGATGCATCTATATCTGTAATCTCAAGATCATTTGCATCTTTGTACAAACATTAGCTTTCTTCCTTTAATAAGATTGTAAATTCTCAACTAATTTATTATTACATAATACTTATGCACCTGCAGTTGCGTGTTAGCAGTCAGACAACAATACTATTGAGTGGCAAATTTTTGGAAAAAGCTTTTGCTACAATATTCTTTAAACATGTTTTGACAGCATTCTTGATGTTTTAAGTAAACTTTCGTAAAACATATATCATGAAATGTTGGGGGCAAACTATGTAACAACATAGCTTTAAAAATTTGGTGGCACACTTCTTAATCTCTTATACCTTGTCAAGATAGATTCAAACGCTTCTTAATCTTATACCTTGTCCAGATAGTTTCAAACACTTCTTAATCTTATACCTTGTCCAGATAGTTTCAAACACTTCTTAATCTTATACCTTGTCAAGATAGTTTCAAACACTTCTTAATCTTATACCTTGTCAAGATAGTTTCAAATGCTTCTTAATCCTATACTTTGTCCAGGTAGTTTTATCTATATATTTAATTTATAGTAATGTCCCTGTATTGATATTTGTTTGTAGGAGGTAGAAGAGAAGTTTAAGCAGCTCCTGGAAGAGAGGCAGAAACTACACACATCCTGGCAGCACAAGAAGGTGCACTTGGACCAGTTGATTGACCTGCACTTCTTCCTAAGAGATGCCAAGCAGATTGACACCATCAGTGGCTCGCAGGAGGTGAGGCTTGTATCATTATGCTTTATATTTAACCATATTGGAACAGTATATGTCATCCCAAAATATGGCTCTCCAAACAAACATGTTCTGGTTCTGGTTAAATAAAAATAAAAGTCCCTGTTTTTTTCTGTTATTATGCAGGTTTCGGTTCCTTAAAAATAATCTTTATCTAGTATTTATACTGCCATCTTAAAATAATATGTAAAATATTAATATATTAAAAGAATTATATTTAAAAATACATAATTATTAAGTTAAATAACTGCACAATTTATTTATTATCATCTTTCAATTGAACAAAAGATTGTTTAGAATACTGTCTCTGAACAGATCTCAAACAAATGATAAAAATAAGTATAAAATATTGAAATAGTTTCTTCTAGTTTTCAAATGAATACCTAAAAACTCTTTTTTCTATACATATTTCCAAATGAAGAATCTATCAAATTTTAACCATATAATGCTAATTTTCTTCATACAAAAGAGTTAGTTACATTCTCAGGATATAAAGCAAATAATATATAAGATTTAAGTTAATTTGCTTAAGTGGAAGGACTACCTTGTAAAACTTGAGAATCGCTATCAGCACAACTCCAAAGAAACGTCCACATATTGAACTATTTGGAATGTTTAACAGACACCGAGCTAAAGTTGCGATGTTGTCATATCTGTCAAGTTTGGTCTTAAAGAGGGAAGGGGGAAAGAGCTAATCTGTTGTTTACATGGGTCAAGTTTCTAGGAAGGGAAAGGCTAGAGTGTGGCTTTTATAAAATACCACTCACTTTGCAGAAATCTGCTGCTTTATCTTTAGGTTGAACTCAAATAATCAGTAGCATGGTTTTCTTTATATTTCGTACCTAGTAGAAGAAAACATATTTCATCCAACTTTCTTGTATTAGACTGGTTTGACAGCGACGAGATTGGAGTTAAATTTCCAGTAGAGTGTACTGAGGCTGTTTTTTTCTTAAAACAGTTCCAAACAAGCAATTTTTATTTATTTATTTTTAGCAATGTGTCTTACTACCCGTTCGGGCTGTACACTTATATACTAATTACTCTAATGTGTTAGGCATCAGGAAGGTTAAATTGAGAAGAGGTGCATCCATATTATGAGAGCGGAAAACTATTTAGGGAAATCCACCTGAGTACACCCAACCAGAATCGAACCGTGATCTCCCCGTCTTTAGCATGTCAGTTGAACATGGCGGGTAACACACACTATTAGACTGGATTGCTGGTGGTGGGAAGATTGAAGTTCAAATCCCATTCGGGTGTATCAAGGGTATTTTTCTCTATAATGGTTCCCCACTCTCAATATATGCAGTAGTGGGTACATTCAATCTAAAATTTCGCCTTCCTCATTCCTAGTTGATTAAGGTATTTAATTTATGTGTATAACTCAAACAGGTAGTAAGTCACCATGAAAAAAACAACTAGTTGTGATGACTCCCAAGAGTGTTGGCGAACTTTATTTGTGTTGGGTGAGGTAGTTTGTAAAAAAATATATTTTTGAGGAGCTTTTAAGGGATTGACTCCAAGCCAATGGAAAATATTTTAAAATGAAATGCCACTAAAAGCTATTAGAGGTGTGTCCCTTAATTATTAAGAAATAATAATAGTGTTATAGAATCTATTTGAAGTTTGATGCAAACCATCTTTCTGCTTCGAACTCGAGTATATCAAAGGGGAGTTTAACAAACTGGTGAAGGCACATTTTAATGGGGAAGGGGTGGAGGAGAAATTGGTGGTAATACCCCGCCCTATTAACCCTCCCTCCACCTTCCCAGTTTACCCTCAATGAGTAACACCGGGTATAAAACTATTGACAGACATACTGTAGAATGTATATCATTTCCTCAGCATCTGACTTGGCCCAAATTATGAAGGGTGAGGACAGTGTATGATAGTCACAATGGTTACTTAATTTTCTTTAAAAGATTCATGCGTCAGTAATGTAATCACTTTTAATGGAATATATCAAAATCCAAATAATAATAATAATAATAATCACATCAATTGACATAAAAGTTTTTTATTTTTTAAACCTTTCTTTCATTGACATAGAAAATTGGGGGTCAGAAATCTGGACCCCCCTTGGAAATTGTTAAATCCCTTAGGAGTAAGAGGAGGGGGGAACAGATATACGTATAAAATATAAATAAGAAACTGTGTTTTTTTTTACTTTTCATTCTTGTATTACATCATATTACATAATAGTATTAAATATTAATATAAACTTAGAGATGCACTAAAAATTCCTATTGTAATACTAGCTTTACCAACATTAGCTTCTAACATGAACAAAGGCGTAACTATTTAGTAATGGATTCACAGTGAGTCCCCCCAAGAAAAATAAGTACCCACCCTTCTCAAATTTGATGTATAATTGTAGATTATAAAAAAATAATAACTTATATTTAATATTGGAATTCTTTATAATATGTAATAATATAGAGTAGGTAGGTTGAATTTAGAAGAAGTGCACCCACATTTGCGTGGAGAGATAAGAGTGTAAACTCATTGATAAAAAAACCCACCCTAAGTGCATTATTATAGAGCCATAAAAGTTGATAAAATTTTTGGTTAAAAGTTTCAATATAATGTAAAAACACATAATCTGAATTAAATAAAACAATAATAATAAATATTATAAACAAATCTATAGTCAATTATCAATATTAACACTCTGAAATTGTCTACATTTCTTCCATACTATGGACATTAGTTCAACAGACAACGTAGCTAATACCTACAGCCTTTCTTGATTCATGTGCTTTTTAATAAAGTTCCGAAAATGATTTTTCAGCTGTTTCCATTTATTTTACGAAAAAATATGTACATACATTTTTTGTACAATATAAATTATGCACAATTAAGTGACTATTGAGTGATTTTTGATTGTATAATTAGATCTTTACGAAACAAAAATAGACTTAAAAGATAACACTTTCATCTCTTACCAAATAAATTTTGGGTGGGTGGACCTGCGTGGTGGGCCCTATTTTGGGCGTGGGGCTGCGGCATTTTGCCACCACCCTATAGTTACACCACTGAACTTGTAACTATCAAGAATTTCAAACTCCATTAACCTATTTTTTATTAGTTATATTCAATGATCAAACTAGCATTATACATTTAAACATATTTTAATATGTCTAACATCCGCTTTGGTGGTCTCATGGTCTACCCCATTACTCTTGAAGTAGACTAGACTGTCGTTGACGGGGAAATTGAGTTTCAAATCTTGTTCGGGTGTACTGAGGTTGGTTTTTCCAAACTGGTTTTCCACACTCCCTCCCCATAAGTGCGGCTATACTTCCTATGGATATAACCTACCTGATCCCTAAAACCATTAGTGCAATTGTTGAAAAACAAAATCTATTCACAAATCCTCTGTTTATTTGACAAAAATTTGAATCTGACCATTTTCCTCAGAGACTTTATATCCTACTGAAAGAAAATATTTTGACCAGACTACATAATATTCTATTTATATATATAATTTAAATAGAAAATATAATATTATAAAAAAACTTTTTATACATCTCTCTCTCTCTATATATATATATATACGTTTTTTTTTGCAAAAAGAAACATTTAATTTTTTTAAATTGATAAATTGTACAGAATAAATATTACATAGGTAACCTTTATTGCCTCTACTACAAAAATGATATACCCTTACTCTAAAAATAAGTATTTAAAATTACAGTGAAACACATAGAATTATACTAGAAGAAAAGATTTTCCACCCAATTCTATGAAAAATATATATCTATCCATTTTGAACAAAAGCTTACACAAAAGTCTTACATTGAAGCATGATAATTTTATAATCTATATGTCCCTTATCATTAACTTTTGTGTCAGGGGTGTTTATAATATCTACACATCACTAGCTATTTTATAATTTTAACTACACACAGTATATAATAATACATGCATTCTAAAGCTTTATACATTCAAAGACCTTCATCAAATCTTCTGCAATTAACACACTTAAAATTATGTTTTTAATATATTTTTTATTAGTTCGGTTGTATCTTGGCCGCGTGAACTGAGGTGTTTTTCCTCATGATTGCTCATTTCTCCACACAAATGTAGGAACATTTTCTATAAATTACCGTATTTCTTATCCACTCTACTTCAGTATTGTAAATTTACGGATAATATTGAAGTTAATAAGAATTGAAGCATCTCTAATATCTCAAGAACAAAAAAAAAATGCCATGGAAATAATCTTTACAATGCACACTCTCATATGTGTTGAGTAACATCCTCATCTTAGCATTTGTGTTCCCCGCTCCCCTTCCTCTCTAAAGCTTACATTATTACTTGGCATGCTATGGCACCAGAGGAGTCCGAGAAAGTAAGAATTATATTTGTGATTAATTTATTTTGCCAAATAATAACTGTCAAAATGAAACATGGAACTGTGTTAATTTTATTAATTTTAAAAGAGTGGTGGTCAAGGCATGTTCACTAGTGCCTCCACTCCCCTTTCATTATCCACCTTTACAATCGATAGCAAAATAGTTTCAAGACATTTATCTATTGTGACAAGTGTATTTCTTGTTAAAATTGCCAATAGAGTTTTTGATTGGTTCACCTAAGTAAACTGAGCCTGCATGGGTTTTACGCTGATGTACTAATTAAACTAATGTGTTAGAGAAGAGTAAGGTTGCTTTTTGATGACATACACTCACATTTGCATGGAGGGTGAGTGGAAAACAGTTTAGGAATAAGTACCCAATTGGGATCGAACCCCGATCCCCATCTTCAGCGGTCCAGTTTATTGCAAGAGTAGTGCCTTAGATCATGCGGTCACCAAAGCGGGCTCCGTAATTATATTAATTAGGTATTCTACGCTCATGATTTGAAATTGATGGATGAATTCTAAATTACAGCATTAAAATTTTTATTTTTCATGCAGAAACTATAGTAAATTCATAGTGCCTTTTGTTTTAATCTGATTCCCAAGAGCAGAACATTTATTTTTATTTTGTCTGGTTGAGAGATAAAGTCGGTTTTTATTTCATTTTCTTCAATCTCTTTTTACAGAAACGGCTTCCATTGCAAAACACATCGTATTCACACAAATGATTTCATAAATTAACATAGTCGAGTTGATATTTTTCCTGTGAACATCTGTGCACAGTGAAACACTTGGCATCACTGCCTTGAGTTTTCACGAAAGGCTTATCTTGTTCAACCTTACACCGATAGGTTGCAGCTTATAGCATCACAACACTTTTTTGAATTAAAATAAAACTGAACCACTTTATTTTAGTTTAGAACAATATGTATGTTGAAAAATGAAAGGATAATTATTCACAATCATATTTACTGAGTTTATGCTTTGTCTGCAGATTGAAAAAAAACACACATTAAACCAAGAAAATACGATCATATAAAAATCATTTAAACAAACTGCTTACAAATATTTAACTGTTAGTTGGCGTTAAATTATACTAAATGATAGATAAATGTGTTTATTGTAATATAATTAAAACAGTTCTAGCCTACGTCTTCCCACATTTCAATGACAAACCCAGTTTGTTCTTTGTGGTGTTCTTTAAATTATTTTTTTAAATTTAAACTTGAATTGATTGGGTAGACATGAATAAAACAAACCATGTAAGTGAATTGATATTTACAGTAGTAAAAANTGGGTATAATAGTTTTCTTAGTAATTAGGTACAGAGGAATCGCCTTAGAAACCGGCCGCGCTCATATCTCATGGTGATCCATCCCCTTAGCAAGTGATAAAATCAGTCTGTCATTTTATGACTATGCAGACAAAAACATTATTTTAGACTTTACAAATAGGCCATTTTAATAACATTTAAGTAATATTATCAGTTTGAACATTTTTAATATGAAATATTAGTAGCTTCTTAAAGTCTTTGATTTGTAGACACACTAAAATAATTAAATTAGTTTGCGGATGGAGTCTATAGCATCAATGTTTTTCATTCAAGTCGATCTCGAGTGAGCCTTTCATTAATATTAGTAGATATATAATTTTAAAATATATTTATATGAATAAAAAACATATGCATTAAACACAATATGGCTTTTACAATGAAAAGAACACAGTTCAAAATTTACACTGCTACCATTGGACAAAGAGGTATTGGTTGCCTCTTAAATAAAATTGATCATCACTGCCCAATCCTGACCTAGGTTCCGTTCTATTGGAACTCATCAGGGAGGGGTGTGAAACGCGCAACGCAACTTCTTAAAAGAGGAAACAACAACAACAAAAGACACAAAAGGGAGTTCCGATAAAGTTCTGACAAAGTAGTTCTGACCAAGGTAGAGAGTGAAAATAACTTTAATTGTTTTCAAAAACAATTATGAGGTTTGGGGTATAGTAGATATAGATAGGTTAATATATATATATGGTAGGTTAATATAAATATATATATATATATATAAAACCTACTTTTACCACAAATGACGGAAAACTAACTATTCTTACTAGGCCAAACATACCAAGCATACATCCCCAAAAATAACCTGCAGACAATACGACGTACTTATGTAAGAGTAAATAGGCCTAGATCATATAATACCTTATATATTCTATCCATAACTAAATGGTTTTTAAGTACATATTGTCAGATATTTCTAGTTAGTAATTCCTTTTAATTTTAATTTACATTTGTTTATTAAAACACATTGACTACGAAGCTATACACATTTGGATACATTATAAGGAGTTGTGTTGATTTGAATTGGGTGTGAAATTCTCATCTCATTGGTTGATACGAGGTGATTTAGTTTGGTAAAGGAAAACGTTACCAAACTTAAGTCTGAAATCACCCATACTCTTCATTCACCACCAGTTTACTCATTGACCAACCTTGACATTCCGATAGCACATTGCCCCTCTCCCGCACTCCTAATTTTACAAACCACTTCCAAACAAGCATATAGAAGAGAAAAAACTAGACACAACACAAAGCAAAAAAATAAGCTCGAAATAAAGAGTTCTCGCAGAGCTATAGTTTACAAGATTACAATAAATATATTTAAGACTCTGCGAGATCAGTTTTTTTCATTCGAGTTGAGTATTTCAAAAAGGTTCTGAGTCCAAGTATATTTTGAGCATATCATAATTTCATATGTATATGTATATATATTTATTTATTATAAAAGTATAATAGTATGTTTGAAATGATATCAGTCTAAACAACCTTAAAATATAAATACCATAAATTTAAAATGTGACATTTAAAAACATATGAAAACAACACAGTATTTTTTAGATAAGAATGAAACTCATTTTTAAAAATATTAAATATTTTGAAAAAAAAAGTTTAAAAAGGGATGTTTCTTTAATTAGAAATAACAATTTTAAAAATATGAGGATACAAAGAAAAAAATGCTGGCATAAAAACTTATATTTGTTTCCTCATCTATTTGTTTTGATGGTCCTTCACCACACCAAATACATAATTTTGTTTGGCAATTAATTGGATAATTTTGGGAACTATTTCTTTAAATAGGTTTTATGTATGACCCTCGACTATCTTTAATGTAGAATTGAAACAGTTGCCCTATTATATGCTTGTATTAAAACATTTACAAAATATATGAAAATCACTCTGAAATAGTGTTTTAATTGTTTCCCACACAGGTAGCGCTAGCCAACCCAGACTTTGGGACCACTGTGGAGGAAGTTGATGCCCAGGTGAAAAAACATGACGCGTTTGAGAAATTATTAGGGACCCAGGAGGAAAAGGTGGTAGCACTTCAAGAACACGGAGATAAACTGCTGGCCCAAAATCACTTTGAAAGTGCCACTATTGCCAAGCGGTTGTCCGAGGTGGTTCAGAGGCGCAACAAGGTTCATGAGCTGTGCGGGAACAGGAGGCACAGACTAGAAGATGCTCTCCTGCACGCACAGTTTGTCAGAGATGTTGGAGAGGTGAGGGTTATATCTGTGTATTTAAGAATGAAGGATGGATATGATAGCTGTGGTAATCACAGTTTGCATTAAAAATACTAAAAGTTGTGGAAAGGTGCAGCTGTGGGGGAGTTGAAAGCCTGTATTAAATAGAAGAAAATATGTAATGTTGTGTATTTTGCCATTATTACTTCATACATTTATCCTAGAGGAATTGAAGAAAACCTTGAAATGTCCTGGAAAAAGTCACAATTGTATGTAGGATACATAACAAATGATAGTTGAGCTACTGTATTAATTCTGCACTTCTATTTTAGCTGTTCAGTTTATTTAATTAGTCGAATTTACATATTTTACTCACCAATATTTTACAATGTTTTTCAAACATGATGGAGTACACTTAAAACAACTATTGTGATGTCCAACGTTATTTATATTATTAAATGTGCATTTAGCTATATATGTTTTATACCTGCATATCCCTCAAATAGTTAAGATTCAAACACTTGATATCAGGTCCTTTCTGACCCCACAAAAATTCACATGGAAGATTGACAAATTCCAGACTTCTAATACTGTCATAAAGAGTACTAACGATTATTAATATTTCAGGCAGAATCATGGATTGGTGAAAAGCAGAAAAAGCTTGAAGCAGAAGCAAATAAAGTAGAAGTGAATAGTATGGAAGATAAGGTCAAGAAATTGCAGAAACATCAGGCTTTCCAGGCCGAACTAGCTGCTCACAAAGGTCGCATCGACCACATCAAAGACAAAGGTATTGGCTTGCTTTCCAGGCAAAACTATCTGCTCACAAAGGTCACATCGACCACATCAAAGACAAAGGTATTGGCTTGCTTTCCAGGCCGAACTAGCTGCTCACAAAGGTCACATTGACCACATCAAGGACAAAGGTATTGGCTTGCTTTCCAGGCCGAACTAGCTGCTCACAAAGGTCACATTGACCACATCAAGGACAAAGGTATTGGCTTGCTTTCCAGGCCGAAGAAGCTGCTTGTGAAGGGCATAGAGACTAAATCATAGTTCAACATGTTAGTTCAGTCAGTAGTGTGTCTGCTTGTTGAGTTAAGGTTGCCAGGTTCTCTTTCCAACATGGCCGGTAAATTTATCATTCGTTAAATTAGGGTTATCCCTTTAACTAGGGCTGGGCCGATGCCGATAAGTGATTCGATTTATTGTCTGATATTGGCACAGTTGGCCAAGGATACTCGATTTTTAATCATGCAGATATTTTATGCCAATAACTTAAAATCTATATATATATATATATATATGTTTTAAATTCTCAAATTATGAAAATACAATTCATAGTTTAAACAAAAATATTTAAATACAGTCTCTTGCATGTAAACACAAATTCTTTAACTATGCATTGGATATTTTATTTTATAATAAACAGCCAACCATCATTCTAAACAAAATAAATCATTCAATTTGATTTACCTTAATGTTTATTTCAAATCATGGAATACTTGATAAATATATTAAAGATAAAGATTTCCTCAAGTAACAAAGTTAAACACTATCAAAAACAATATTAGGTGGACATCATAATTTTATTTGCTGTGGATTTATAAAAAATTAAAAATACACCATATTATGGCTAAACGTAATATAATTTTAATTTAATAAAAGTTTATCAACCTAATATGGTCTTTTTTTAGCATCATGTCTTACCCATTTTGGTTATACGCTAATATGAAATACTACCCACATTGTTTTGGATCTGAGTTATTTATATGTTATGAAACCCCTATTTTTTCCGTTGGCTGAATTAACTAAACTATATTTTATTTACATAATTGTAACTTATTCATTCAGCAAAAACAATGAATATGTCTTAAGATAATGTATCGTTATTGTGCTATTGGCAACTCTAGGGACTAGCTGCACAGAACCACGTTCAGCAATCATGTGTTTTTCTTTCTTTGTGGTGCATGACGTCAGCTACATGCCGAGTCCTGAGTGCTCCCTGAGATCAGTTCTTAGTGTGTTCAATAGGGAAGGCTGGGTAGCAGGTATTTGTATCGGGCTGGTATTACAAAATTATATTCAGGCGGGCAATTCATTTTGCAATCAACTTTGTCACAGATATATAAAATTTGAAATTATAAGTTAAAACAGTCACATTTTATTAAAATAAAAATTAAAATGGTTAGTTTATGCTCAAGAATTTATAGTTATTTACTAGATCATATTTCACTTTGATTTGTGAAAGCTCTGTTAGGAATATTTTTATTTGTACTTTAATAAAAAAAATACCTCAATGTCTTTTGTGACATTTTTTCTGTTTTAGTAAATCAGCAAAATATCTTATCGGCCGAGTTTTGTTTTAACATCATCATGCTTATCCTCTGTCCTTCCACCATTTTTGCTCCTTTAATTGCTTCCATTCTTTTACTCACACTTGCACACTTTCTGATATCTGCTCCTCTCATATATTCTATTTCTTTGCCTCCCTTACGGTCTTTTTCCAACTTACTTCATTTCCAACATTTTCTTTGACCTTCTCTCGTTTTCCATCCTCACTCTAGCTTACTCTACTATCTCATGTAATCCCTGTACCCCCAATCTTCCCCTGATAACTTCATTCCTAATCTTGTTTCTCCTTGTGACAGCTAACATGCTCCTCACAAATTTCATTCCCATGACCTCCACTTTCCTAAACTTTCTTACTTTCATTTTCCATGTTTCTGCAGCATATGGGACAATGGGTACAAAGTACGGCCTGTACAATATTTCAAAGAAACTTATATTCTCCATAGCAGTTATCTTAAACACTTATATATCAACTCTCCCTGCTGTCCTCTTCTCACTGAATTTTCTGTGCTTCTCCCAGTTTTATATATAGTGCATCCATCTATACAGCTATTCTAGGTTATCCTCCTCATTGTTAATACAAACACTTCATTCTTTGCCACGCTAGATCTCATCCTACACTTTTTCACTTCTTCATTCCATTCCCATAATTCTTATTCCATTTCCCCTCCACACTATCAAGTCATCGATGTAGGTTTACCCTTTCACAGAGATGAATTAACAGCCGAGGACTGTATATTGTGCCTGTCCTAGTTTTAAGTTAGATTATAAGACATGAAGCTATGACAGGCCTAGCAAGCCGGTAGTGGTAAATATATGGCTTGAATAAAAAACTGACCCAGGCCATAGGCTGGAAACAATAATGGATTTAAAGTAAATATAAATTTATAGATGTATGTATACAGGAAAGGTGGATAAGAAATCTTATATTATCTGCACACACACATGTGCGCACACAGGAACATTAATAAAATAGAATGTTTATTATGTTTTAGTCAATCTGTGTGATTTTATAGTGAATTGAGATAAAGAGTTGGTTTTGGTCTTACCGTGTCTCTTCTCTTCTTAATATAAAAGTATTTTCTTTTCACAATCTGGTTTTGTATTAAAACTGTTGTAGAGTTCAAGTGCGCACCTCTCGGTACTCTTGATAAATACAACCATTGAGGCTACGTGTAAGTTGGCTATTTGCTTTGGATCTGACTCATGACTGGTTTGTAATGGACGACAAGCAATATAAATCAGTGTGTTTCCTTTCTAATATCGACCATTATTTGTGCAATCCTTTAATAACAATACAAAAACTGTTATGTACTGTTTTGTAATGGACGACAAGCAATATAAATCAGTGTGTTTCCTTTCTAATATCGACTATTATTTGTGCAATCCTTTAATAACAATACAAAAACTGTTATGTACTGTTTTGTAATAGACAACAAGCAATATAAATCAGTGTGTTTCCTTTCTAATATCGACTATTATTTGTGCAATCCTTTAATAACAATACAAAAACTATTATGTACTATGGCAGACATTTATAAAATGATTTATTAAAAGAACATGTGAGTCAGAGGATAGGTGCAGGCAGGAAAGGAGAAATGGGAAAAGTATAGTAAAGAAAGGGAGCAAAGTATAAATGAAAGAATTGAAAAAAAAAAATGTTGCAGATATTAATCGGACCATAAAGTACTGTGGAGTCAAGTGGGGCAAAAAGGGAGGGGACCAAGCAAAATCAGAATGATACCTGAGTAAGGAAGGGAGGATGATGGAAAGAAGTAAGATAAATAATACATGAAAAAGCCATCCATATCTCCCAAATGATTAATAAAAGAAGGGGTTTAAAAAGAATATTAAAAAATGTATAAAACATATTTTGGGAGATTGTTGAATCAGGTTAGGGAATTAGGGTATGAATTGAAGAAGAAAGGGAGCAGTGCTATAGGAGAGAACAGGTGGCAAAAGATGCTTTGAAAAGTATGAGGATGGAACAGACAGCAGGAGGGAAAGAACTTGCAGTGGAAATGATAACAGCTGCAGGAGAAATGGAAGTACGGTGGTGGTATAGAGTCACAAGGGCAGTAACAAAGTGCCAAAAAGGATTGTACAAAAGCTATTATTGTAACAGAATTCAAGAAAGGTGAAAAGAAAAGGGGTGAAAATTATACGGGCATAATGCTGATGTTTCACAAAGCAAAAATGTATTAAATGATTCTTGAAGGGAGGGTGAAGTAAAGCACAAAGAGAAGGTGGATGAAGGTATCAACATGAGTTCATAGAGAAGAGGGTGATTATGAAATTAATTTTTGCAATTATACAAATGATTAAAATGAGAGATGAATATGGAATAATCCCGTACTCATGACTGTGGAATAGTTAAATGATAGAAAGTCTGAAAAGAGATGGAAGAGGTTGATGTATAAATAGGAGTGGCAACGAGATCATGTCTGATGACAACGTAAGTTGAGTAAATATGGAGAAAGGGCTGAAAGAATTGTCATAACTAATAAATAAAGTCAAGCCGTGGAAAGTACTCTTTAAAATGGTAATGGAAATGCCCATAAAGTGGCAAGGAAATTGGGAAGGGAAAAATGAAAGCAATGTTGTTTGCTGGTGACTGATAGTTTTTACATCCATGTCTGTTTCCAGCCTATGGCCTGTGTCAGTTTTTATTCAAGCCATATATTTTCCACCACCTCCTTGCTAGGCCTGTCGTGGCTTCATATGCCTAGTAATCCAAGTTAATACTAGGACAGGTACAGCATTCAGTCCCCAGCCCTTAATTTATCACTGTGAATGGGTAAACCAACATTTCAACATTTCACCATGCCTGGAATCGAACCTGGGATCCTTAGCTCAATAAACAAACATGCTACTGACTGAGCTAAGGTGTCAGATAATCTATGTATAGTATTATATTTTAAGCTGATTTATTGATGGTTTTTTGTTTTTTTGATACTAAGGGGAGAAGTTGGTAGCAAAACGACACAAGGCTTCACGTGAAATCAAGAGCCAACTTGAACATCTGTTGGCTGCTTGGCGGCAGCTCCTCCAGGAGTCAAACAACCGTGGCCGAGGCCTAGAAGAGGCTCAAGATATCCTGGAGTTCAATAATCAGGTGGAGAAGATAGAAGCCTGGATCAGGGACAAGGTTGGCCCTCCTTTACAACTCAACATTTATCTATTTTTAAGCGTGCTTTAGCAACACTAATACTCGTTTTTATTTCGTACTGATCACTTTACATATGTATATGTCTTAACAATGCTTGACTAAAGATTTTTGTTTGTCACTACTTGTCTCACTGTTTGGGTTGTACCCATATGTACCTTATTTATCTGAATCTAAGACGAGTTTTACCCCCAAATTTATAACTTCAAAATCTAGGGGTCATCTTAAAAACTCAGACTAAGGATTCAGGTTCATCAAAAGTTGACATTTTACATCATTATTTAATATTAATACAATAGTGCAGGGCTGCCTTTTTTTTACAAATTTTATCAATTTTCAGGGATTTTAAAGGTATAACACAGATCACAGGATATTTGGTTATTTTCATGGATTTATAGGCTTTTTTTAGGTTATCGTTAAAAATAGCTACCTAGTTGTGGCCTGATATTGCTACTCGATTCCTCAATACCCAAAGTATCGACTGTTATCGCAGTAATTGATATTATACGCTAGAAATCTCAATACCATTCTTTATAATTCAACACGGTTAACTCCTTAAATGGATTGGTTCAGCCATTCACAATAATCAAAATGGAGTTTAAAAATAATAAATTATCAAATTGTTACATATTTGATATTTAAAACTTTGCTTACATAGCTAGTTTATTTAGTAAGACATGATGAGAAAAAACAAATCGATTTTAAACAAACAATCAACAATACATAAAGTTTTCTAGACACTTTTAGCGATGATGAACTTAGATTTTAATTTGTGATACTCCACAAAATATCTAGCTTTTGGATAATATTATTTAAATTATTATCCTTGATTAGATGAACCTAGATGATCGGTTTCGAAATAATAAATATGCTTGTTTAAGTATCCCAAATTGTTTACGCTTGGCTCTCATGGCGGCTGACTTTTATGGTAATTCACAACAGATGTGTTTATTGGTTAGATTTTTTGTAACATGCTAAATGTGTTGATCTTTCCCTTATAGAAGCAACAGTTTGTTGTATATATTTTAATAGTAACATTGGTGTAATGTTTTGTAGATAAAAAAACAACTTTTTAGCACTACACAATAAGTTAACAATAATAATTATTTTCTTCATTCGTGATCAAATAATAACCACTTTATAAAATTTGATCCGGAACAACTGAAAAACTGGTGGTCGTCTTGAATTCGGGTGAATGTTAATATGTTAGGGGTGAAGAAGATAGAATTAAAGTAAGTGTACCCGGTTAGAATTAAAGGAAGTGTACCCGCATTCGCTTAGAGGGAGTGAACAATTATTAATTAAAACCCCTCTCAGTACACTTGATTGGCATCCATGCATTGCGATGCCACTGAAGCGAGTAAGAATATTAAAAAAACACTAATGATGGCTAGCAAAAATGTTGAACTAAGAATGTTTAAATTTTTTCACCTTAGCAAAAATAACAATATCTCACATAATTGAATATTGTGTTAAACAATTTTGATAGTAATATTAAGGGTCTGTCGGTGTGTTGAGCTTTCATCTCTTTAAATAGATGGTGTTGCCAACTCGATACAAACTAGTGCATTCCTACCATCAGATTGGCAGAGTTAGAACTTATAAAGATAATAAACACCTTGCTGTAAGATGAGTAGGCTACACAAGTTGGGCTAGTTGTGACACATCAAACGTCACGGTACATCATATAATCTTAAACAGACACTCATATCTAGCAGGTCCAAATATCATGGCCGAAAATGTTAGCAATTCTTTGCATATGGTTAATAAATGTTAAGACGTAAGATGTGTGCGTGTGTGTTCGGGTGGGGAAATACAAATAGTGTTGTGTAAAAATACAGCCTGTCTAATGTATAAACATGCCTCCTGGTACACGGACACACTTAACTTTCTTATCCCTCCCATTATCGTATTTTCTTTTAACACTGCCTCTTACTATCTATTACGGCTATACGCCTTTGTGATAATTACTCTAATATGTTAGGGATGAGTAAGGCTGGGCTTAGATGAAATGTACACACATATTCATGGAGGGAGAGTGGAAAACCCCCTAGTCAAAAAACTCAGTACACCTGACCAGGATTGAATCTCTAACTTATTTTCATTGAAAGTCTAGTCTCTTACGAGAGTAGTCCCTCAAACTATGCAACCACCAAAGTGAACATTAGTTTGAATATGTTTATAAGATGTAATTTACAAATTATTTAATAGAAGTTTTCAAAAATAAGTAGCCATTTACCCCCTCGAGGGTCATATGCTCTAAGAAGGCGTATTTAACCCAATAGTGCAATTGACTGCTTTTTCAGTGCAATGGAGGTGAGGGTTCAAATCTAAGCTTGGTTTATTTAGGGGTTTGTTATTCATTTGCTAATAATTATTAGAAATATGGAAGGTATTACTTTCCTTTAATGTATCTTACAGGTACTTTTTAAATAAACTTACTGTCATTTGGGAAACTTTTAATCTGTAAGCCTAGATGGGGTCCAGAGCTTATCAGACCTGAGGAAACATTCACTTAACTATTCAAACAACGACAAAAGACAAGGGTGAAAAAATCTACGGCAATATTGGTCTATTATAGGCCTTGGGAAGTGTAGAGTATGCTAAATAGCTATGTCTAACCACTTGTTATTATTTGGTTGGTTTGAATCCCAATTGAGTTGAATTCTCTTAGTCCTAGCTTCTAACTAGCTGTGAATAAAAGTGGGGTACAGTCAATTCCTTGTGCTAGCATCCCTTACCTTGTGAAACCTGGATATATATAATCAACTATACCAGCACTCAACAAACTTTGGCCAGTTGTGTACCCGTTTCAGGGCTATGGCCTAAGTAATGTATGCCTTCCAGCTCTTCAGGAAATAAAAGGACATATATATCTGCTATCTTGCAAAGTATAAATGGTCACTACATATGTTAATAAAAAATCTAGTGGTAAGTTAAACAAAGCCATAAAAAAGGGAAGTAAAGGCTTATAAAAAGTCCAAGACATCACGTCAAAATTGTGTTAAATTTTTTTTTCATACTTCTGACTGTCATAAAATATTTAACTATTCATAAAACTCAGTGGTACATTGCATATCCCTGGAGGTACATGTGGTACATTGCATATCCCTGGAGGTACATGTGGTACATTGTGTATCCCTGGAGGTACATGTGGTATATTGTGTATCCCCAGAGGTACATGTGGTACATTGTGTATCCCCGGAGGTACATGTGGTACATTGCGTATCCCCGGAGATACATGTGGCTTATGACAACTATTCCACATTTTTCAAGTAAATTCACAAACTAATAAACTTGAATAAAAACTAATAGTGTCTTTGGAATTGTTTCTCTTGTTTAAGGATCTTTATTTTTATTGTAACTTCCAGGAAATGATGGTTCAAGCAGGAGACACAGGCAGAGATTACGAGCATTGTTTGGCCCTACAAAGGAAACTCGACGATTTTGACTCGGATATGCGAGTCGATGATTCCCGCATCAAGTCTATCAACACACTGGCTGACAAGTTGATCCGTCAGGGTCGTAGTGACACTCGCTCTGTCCAGCAACGTAGAGATGATCTCATCAACAAGTAGGTTGGACATTAGAGATGGTGCCATTTCTCATTTTATTTTTGTTGCACCAATGACTTACTATTATTTTTATTATTGGGGCTACAAGGGAAGTATTCTAACCAGATTGATAAAATAATTAAAATAACAATAACTGATTTATTATAACAGAAAAATCAAAGATATGTTTGATTACAATAGATATACAAGAACATAAGTTAGAAGTTCCAAATTAATACTATCTTGTTGCGTCACGGGCAAACAATAGTCCTAGGCGGTAAGATCAAACGCTTGAAGAGCAATGTTCAATAACAAAACAGCTTGACTGACGCCAGGCTACGGTCAGGTGATTCTAAAAGAAAAACGGTGAGGTAATTATAAACAAAAGTTAACTGGGAATCATATACATATAGTATTATTAACACATTTATAATTTAAGCTAGCTTGTTTGATTGGGACTTAAGAAAAATCCTTAAGAGACATTGTATAATGAATAGCAATAGAACGATTAGTTGATTATATTGGTAGATGGCTAACATACAGGTGTCTACACAAAATAGTACTATGGCCGGTCTTTTCTCTATTGGTACTGCCAGAGCATTCAATAGTACATGGCGGTCTAGGGGTAAGGTGTCAAGACTTCTGTGCTGGCGGCCTGGGTTCAATCCTCGGTTCCGGCACAGATTTATCTGATCACCAAACCCTTCCTTCACCTCTGACAAGACATCTTGTGAATGTGGGGAATACCAGGCCTCCACCGTGGTTCGGATTCCACGTTAAACTGTAGATCCTTCATTTCATCTCACAATCACCCTACCATTACATTATTATTATTATTAGCACCGCGTCTTACTACCCGTTCGGGTTATACGCACTTACGCTAATGTGTAATGGTAGGGTGATTGTGAGATGAAATGGAGGACCTACAGTTTAACGTGGAATCCGAACCACGGTGGAGGCCTGGCATTCCCCACATTCACAAGATGTCTTGTCAGAGGTGAAGGAAGGGTTTGGTAATCAGATAAATCTTTGCCGGGACCTGGGATTGAACCCCGGCCGCCAGCATAGAAGTCTGACACCTTACCCCTAGACCACCAGGTCACCCCTACCATTACACATTAGGGTAAGTGCGTATAACCCGAACAGGTAGTAAGACGTGGTGCTAATAATAATAATTCATACAATACTAATACTCGGTCAATAGGTGCCAAAAATGGCAGAGAGAATCTAGGTATTATCCGCGCGGACCCCATATGGAAACAAGCGGAGTTCCGCGCTTTACCCACCCAAGCTAATACCACACACGAAGCGTGGCAACAAGAATGATTCAACATATTGAATACATTGACCCAACTAGGTCCTATAAAAAGGATAGACAACCTGGTTGTAGCCATAAAAACAAGTGTGTAGTCTTAAGGACTCAAGAGAGAAATATAGTGCTCGTGGAGAATAGCAACCATTTGTACTAAGTCCTTATTACATCTGGAGCTCAAGGCTCCTATGTCAAAGCTATATCATATGGATATAGGAAAAACATGGTCTCTTGGACCAATATAACAAGTCTGAAGGACTCAAGCAACATTAGAGTCACTGTGACTACACCAACAGAGTCGGACTAACACAAAACCAAAATCTAGTCACTCTGAATGAAACAAGAAATAGAAATAATCATAATTGTTGCCTCGACTGTACTAATGCTGATGAACAAAAAGTCAGAAGGACTTAATAAATAAACATTTTCTTGTCTTTCAACTAGACCATTAAGTCAGATGGACTTATTAACGTTGCCTCTATACTTAGGAAATCGGAGAGGATTTTCCTCGGTGGTGCTGGGGTGAGAACCACGCCCAATACTCCATGGCCACAGGCTCCTTCTTCAACAACGTGATGTGATTGAATACCAGAACCACATCCAGTACTCCATGGCCACTGGTTCCTTCATGGAGAGAGGTTCCTTCTTCAACAATGTTATATGATTGAATACCATGAAGTGAATCTGAGACTCACTCATTTTATACCCTTTCTCTGACTAGAACAGAACAAAAAGAAAGGAATAGATAAAAGCTTATCCACACAGGTGGTGATAGGAAGTACTGGAGCTTGAGGGGTGAGGAAAAGGGGAGTTTTGAAAACATACCACCACAACAGTGGCGCTCGAAGGTTTTGGGAGCGAGCCCAACTTAGTTGAGTTCTTTTTTATGCCAGGAAATGTAGTGAGTGGATATGTTAGGAAACACCCTGTCGCCATACTTGTATATTTTCCTAGAAGGCATGTTGGCGTTATCCGATCCCATCCAGCCACGGTGAGTAAGTCTTGAAGCATATTATTCCTGAATGTATCAGCTTTAATTATCTTCTTTGTAATATTATAAGTTTAATATTTTTATGCAGATTTGTATTATTAAAATCCTTTGTAGTATTTTCAATTGGAGCACGTGGATCATATTCGAGTCCATCCAGTCGCTAACAGTAGTTTTGAAGGATATTATTATTAAAAATTTCAAATCTAATACTCTTCTTTGGATTTTACAAATATAATTATTATAATTTCATATTTATACGTAGCCTAATTGTGTAGGTGTCAACTTTACATGATTGACACGTTACATTGTTTGAAGTGAACCAAACCTTGACTCCAGTATGTTTCACAATTAGGAATGTCAAGATAAAATTTTGACTTTGACGATTATTATAATCCTCTGAAAAAGAATTGACAGCTAAAATATAGGGTATTTTAAATTTATGTTACTCTTATTTACATTAATATTAATATTTACTTGTCAAAAATCTCTAGTAAGTGAATTACTTTTGATAGTAAATGTATTTATTGTCTTAAAATTATATCTTAAGATACGGTATAAAAGATTTAAAAATTATATTTGATGTTAAAGCTTGTAGCATCACATGGTGAAATCCATAATCTTTACTTTAAACAGTGTTACACCACAAAGGTGTTAAAATCCATCAACAAAGATATCTGCAAATCTTCATAGCTCAGGCAATGGGAACTGGCCCATCAAAATATGACCACATACAGAGAGGGGGCCCTAAACTGTGCATCGCAATGCCATGGGGAGGCGCCAATCTTGGTCACCCTTATAAGGAAAAACTAAAACTTATAATGTGGGTGCATATTTTCAATACGTTTACTCATGCATATCATAAATAATGGAATAATTCATACAAGAAAACAAATATTTTTTTCCTTGTGAAAGATATCCCTTCATATGAGTTAGTAATGTAAATTACAATTTTCTTATAAAAATATGACACCAAATTTAATTTGGGGATTTTTATTTTTTTAATATTTGGTACAGAGGCGTTGAACGGAAAATATGACATGTGAAGGGCGGTGTGGTATCAACAAGTTTGGGAATCCCTGCACTAACCTCAACCTGATATGAAGTCCTCTACTTCCCATTAGCACACTTATAAGTTTTTCACTGTCCTAGTAATAGTAGTAATAAAAATAATATATACTAGTAAAATGAAGTTTGTTTGTCTGTCATGAATGTTATGTGATATCTACTGCATGCAGAGCTCTGAAATTTTAAAATTAGTAGTCCTTGTGCACAAACCTCAAAAATTTAAATTTCTAATGAGATTTTTTTAAATATATTAAAAAGTAGGTCATAAGAACTAAAATTAATAGGTTTTTTTTCTGTTTGACTGAAGCAAATAAAATGTTTTCCACTCCATAGGGTGGCTACTCTAGGCAATGCCAGTTAATTCTGCCGGTATATTATTTAACACAAATTTTAGTTTTATATCTATCTATTTAATTCAAGTGCTGCCATCCATACACTGAAATCATAATTTAAAAACAATTACCTGTTGACACTCAACCTTGTGTTTCAACCAATAGTGACAGTCTACTCTCTCTACCTGATGAAGCTGTCCGCGTTAGCGAAACCTTGTCTTTAAAAATTGTTTGTGTGTTACTTAAATAAGTGTGCTGGCTATCCTTCCTAATTTTAAATAAAATAATTCTATATTGTTTATTTATAAACTATTTGTAACTTTTGTTTCAGATGGCGTGCACTCCAAGGTGCCTTAGAAGCATACAGGGGCCACCTTGCTGGTGCTCTTGAGGTTCATGCCTTCAACCGAGATGTTGATGACACCAGCCAGCGTATGTCAGAGAAGGAGATAGCCATGAAAACAGAGGATGTTGGCAAGGATCTGGGAGCCGTGGAGCAACTGCAGCGGAAACAGGATGCTTTGGAGAGAGATATGACTGCTATCGACGGAAAACTCAAGGTAACCTGTAGCTTATTTCAGAGGAACATTGCTCTGGCCTTCTAAGAGTTAGACAGTTGGACATTGCTTTAATAATAATCAAGAAGATCAATCTATTGTAATTTGTTGTGAAAATTATTTTTAAATTAAATCGGTTCAAAACTTGCATAATATTAAGAGACAGTAAACATCTGTAACTTTCTTTTAGTAAATTGTTTGTTGGGTAATATTAAGAACATTGTTGCAAGAAATGCAGAATTTTTTGTTTTAGAGGATAGTAAGGAAAGAGGTTTGGAGGTGAATGCTGAAAAGACAACATTAAAGGCATCTGCAAAAGTTTTTTTGATTTGTAATTGAATCTCAAATCGAATCAAATTTTATTTGAAAATCTCGAATAATTATCGAATTGATTCAGCTCCTAGTTTAATATGCCAACATTTTGATATAATATATTTTTATATAAAAAAAATTAGATTAGTTTTGGACTCTACTTTATATAAGTTATTATGTTTAATGTTGGTTATTATTTTTAATGTAAGTTCTTCAATATGTTCATGCAAATAACACCATCTGTTGTGGTGATTTTGACTATTTCACTATATATCTTCGGTCCTCAAAGAGAAGGTGGGGATGTAAGTTATGCGATAAAAAAAAAATCAGTGGTTTTGCAGTTTGCAGTGCGGAAAAAAAAATTTGTTAAAATAAATCAAAGTTTAATTTTCTTCACATGGTAATATTAACATTTGTTGAATATCTGTCATGGTAATTTATAAAGTTCCTCACATAATGTTGCTATGCTCATGACAGATATTCAACAATTATAGATATAACCATATGAAGAAATTTAAATTCTATGTTTCTAATAAAGTAATATATTTTTATTTTGGCTAAAAAATGTTTTGCTATAAAAACTGCAAAAACACTTGCCTTTTCTTACATTCCCTACACAACACCCACCTCAACAAATTGTTTATGTACTATAGGGTATACAAAGGTATTATGGGTTGAGGGCATAAGGGAGGGGGGGGGCTATTCTCCGGTCAGAAAGTAATTAATAAGCATTTACTTTACCCCACAAAAATTTCTACTAAAAGCATATTAACATATTTTAGGCCTATTGTGGGATTTGCAAAGGACTAAAATTGTTTTTTTCTAGAATGGTTTGATTCTAGTTAAAAAAAATGGAATAATTTAACATTTGAATTGATATTGGTATTATCAAAACTCCACAGACTCTTAATTTGAAAATAAATTTGTGTACAATATTAAAACCGTCACTTATTAGAATGTGATTTAACAAAATATAAGACATATTTTTTTTTAATTGGCACGAAAACAAGAAATTAAAAAAAAGTTTTGTGACCCTACAGTTAATATAAAATTAATGAAACCTTTAACATTTTAAAAATACATAGAATATTTGTTAATTTGTAATAGAAATGTTAGATGTTATATTCATATAAAAGTTGTTTATTAAAATACTTAGAATATAAGTCAAAAATTGGTTAATGTTGGACAGAAACGTTAAAGAGAATGGTAATAAAGTGTATGAAAATTAAAGGGAACTATATTCCTAATCTGATTTACAATCCCTTGTTCCTTGTATCTGCTAGCTAATGTTGTAAACTAGTTTCACTGCTTGCCGGCATCTTTCTCGAGATGACACATGAGATAAGATGTGAGTCTCACATCATAATTTATATTGCATGACAAAAAAAACATTTAGGTTGTTTGAAAACAAGGTGGTTAAGAATATATTTGATCCAAAAAGGGATGAGGATACTGGGGATTAGAGGAGTTTATGTAATGAATAGTTATGTACCCTGTATTCATCACAAGGCATTGTTAGTATGATTAAGACTTGTAGCTTACAATGAGTAGGACATGCAACATGAATGTGAGATTCTAGAACCTTTTTCAGGGTACTGACTTTCAAACCTAATGGGACAAGACAGGTGGGAGGATAGCATTAGAATGGACCTGAAAAAAATGGGATGTAATGAAGTGGACTGGATAGAACTAGCTCAAGATAGAAATAAGTGGCCTACTTTTGAAAGTGTGGCAATGAACGTTTGAGTTTCTAATTCCATAGAGTAAATATGAATAAATCGTAGACTAAAATTTAAGAAATTTTTACATGTACCAACATTTGGTTAAAATGTTAGTTTAATCCTGCGATATTAAAAAAAAATAATGATATTTGATAATTTTACTCATACCTTTTGCCCTAGAGTGTTTAATCTCTTATAGTCTTGGGCTTTTATCAAAGAATGTTATTTATGTTCTCAAACTATCATCTTACAATCCACTACAACTTTAAATGCACATTTGATTTTCTTGGTCCTCTTAGCTTTTCATCTTTTATTGATCTTGACTCAAAGATTGGTGTGTTTTATTTCCAGGAACATGACCAAGAAGCTCGTCGTTTGGTGCAGAAGTACCCAGATATGAGCACCCCAATTCGTAGCAAGCTCTCTGAGCTCCAGGAGAGTTGGCGGAACCTACAGCTATTGGCGCGCCAGAGGAAGGAGGCCCTCACCGTGGCTTACACCCTTCATAAGTTCCATGCGGACCTCCGAGAAATTGAGGCCTGGGTCGCAGATACCATTAAGAGAATGGACTCCTCGGAGCTGCCCGCCACGATTAGCGAGGCTGAGGCCATGTTAGAGCTTCATCAAGAGAGAAAGGTAGCTTTCTTTACCTTTTGTTACTAAACATATATTAAATAAAACTATTTTACTAGAAGAATCTCTCTGATGGGAAAGTTAAAATTTGTCTAATAGCCAATATAAATTGTTGATATTGTCTTCTATTTCCTTGAAACATATAACTCTGCACATATTAATTTCAAAATTATTACAATTTTTATTAATAAAAAAATCGGTGAAATATTATCTTAAAACTTTTTTCGGTGCCAGAATATGAAGGAAATAATTAATATATTTGATATGTTTAGCTTGATAGTTTTTACACTCGTTTCATATCTTAAAATCTAACTACAAGTTAGCTTTTGTGATTAAACTGGTATCACTGTTTATGACTAAAGTGATTTTTGAGCTCATGGTACCACAGCTGTTTATGACCAAGACAATATCAAATTTAAATTTAGTAATTATACCCCAATCTCCTACTTTGTTTACAAAATGTAATGCAAAAGTTGTTATATTTAAGTTTTAGACATAAATGCTCAGCCAATAACACTCGATACCAAGACATAATCAATTCATCTACAAAAACTCTCCTTTTTTATACATAATAAATAGCCATGTACTTTTTGTTTTCTGATAAATCTATAATTTAGGATTATCACATATGTTGTGTACACATAATATTTTAACTTTACAAGTGCACTATTCATTCTTGTTTTACATAAATTTGTATTGTTAATTAGGCCGAAATCGATGGTCGCTTGGAAGCATTCAAGAATCTGAAGTATTTTGGCATGAGGCTTTCGGCCAACTATTCAGAGCAAGAGGACATCACTCCGAGTCTGGCAAGGCTTGAGGAGTTGCGACGCACATTGTTGGCCGCCTGGGAGGAGAGACGCAGCCGACTTGACCAAGCTCATCAACTCCAGTTGTTCAAAGAGCAAGCCGACCAAGCAGACAGCTGGCTTGCCAGCAAGGAGGCCTTCTTACACAATGACGACCTCGGGGTGAGTCACACAGACAATTTGTTTATCTTTTAGAGCTGTCAAAAGGATTGCTAACTTTGTTTTTATTGTTGATATACTCCAACTCTTATTGCTAGGGACCTTGATTTGTGGTAAATAAAATACTCCATTTCATTAAATAAAATTAGTATTTTTATATAAAAAATCTGTTAATAAAATATTTATTTTTAGTTAAAAAAATGTGCAAGACTCATAAATTTGAGAATTTTGAAAAATTAAATAATAAATGATGGATGGCCCCAAGAGATTAAAAAATTAAACTGGGAATTTATAATTTTAAATAATACTGTTATGACCCCCCAAAAAATGCCACATTTTTTCCCCATAAAAAGCCTTCATTAAGAAATGATTTGTTTGTACATATTAAACATTGGCATTATAATCTGTTACACTATAAGATTAAATTATAAATCATATACATTGCATACATCACTATTTTATTAATTGAATTTAAAATGTGTTGAATTATATCTTGAGTGTTTGAATAAACTATAAGATAATCAAAAGCAAACTCTGGCCCAAATGTCAAAAAGGAACTGTCAGTAACACGCAATCCGAAAATCGGAGGTTAAACATCATATATTTTTTGTTTTGTATTGTTAAATGATTGGCTTTGGTCACAATATCGCTGTTATAATAGAAGTTTTAATATATTTTATCAATGTTCTTTGTTTGAGGAAAATAAATTTTAAAGGCTGGCAGAACTTTATTTGTTATTGGAATGTTGCTATAGATAATTTTAATTTAAAGAAACCCGGTTTGGGTCAAATTAGAATCTCCAGTTTTTTCTTAGAAAAAAAAGTATTTAAGGATTTGATTATTTTCTTAAATACTCAAACCTAGAGATTCTTAAAGATTAGAGGATTTTAGGGCTCATCCCTAAAAGAAACAAAATTGTCCATAATTCACATTTAAAACATTACTTAGTAAATTTTGGGAAACTGTTTAGTTGAATTTTATTTCACACCTGTTTTAATAAATCAAAAACGCTACAATGTATTTTGACTTCCTTTTAAATATTCGAAATAAATGCTTCTGAAACCCATATTGTGAAATTTCTATTTGTCTACTCATGGCTTGTTCACGATTGCTTGCTCCCTTTGTTGAACAGGATTCGCTGTCAAGTGTGGAAATGCTACTGCGCAAGCATGAAGCATTCGAGAAGATGGTGACAGCTCAGGCGGGTCGAGTTGAAGAACTGGAACGACTTGCTCTGGAGATAGTGGCGGACCACCACTATGACAGTGCGGGCATCACGCAGAGACTGCAGGCGGTGGTTAGTCGCAAGGACCGCCTCAAGGAGAGTTCAATGGCCAGGAGACGTCGCCTGCAGGAATCTAAACAACTTCAGCAGTTTCTCAGAAACATGTATGAGGTGGGTCTTCCATTCCTTTTCACTACTCACATCTACATCACTGAGCTTGAGGTTTTTATATCAATTTAGCCAAGAGATTTAATTTCACACTTAAATTGTTCCAGATCCAATGTGTTTCAGCTTTTCTGTGTAAGGGCTATGTGAACACAGTTTGTTTTAAAACCACTTTTTATTATAATTATTTATTGACAGATAACTTTGTAATCATTAAACAATAACGATACATAACATGTATGGGAGATGTGGAGCGTCCTTGCCATGTCCGAGAGCATCTCCTACATGCTGATATTTTAATCCAAGCTGTCAACTTTGAGATGTTCATAAACAAGGAAATCTAATAACTCACTTATATCAACATAGCTACAAATAAGGCCATATTAGCTTATAGTTGAAAGCTGAATGGACTGTCATTCTTAAAAATAAAAAATAAAGTAAAAAATATGTATTTAACCCTGACAACTCAACATATTCCATTATTTTGGGATGGAAGCCTTTTTCTTCACTAAAGACTATTTGGACTATGGCTATAAGATAATAATGATTTGATATTAAAAATATTAACATTAAAGTATAGTATCAAACAATTAAAGGTGTAAGATGGAGGCATTTAACTAAACTGACCCTGCCACAGGATGGAAACACTTGCTGATGATAATGAGGACCAAACATTACTCAAATATAGTAGATAGCTCCAGTTATTAGAGTTAGTGTTTAGGACATAAATAGAATTAAAAGGAAATATTTCATATCCTAGAAATAATGCTTAGCAATTAAATTCAATTCATTTGATTCTCAAATCAAAGACACGATCCACACCTAGAACAACATTAATCAACATAAAATATTCAAGCCAAGCACCAAGAACTATCGCACAGTGAGAAAAATTTAAAGTACTTAATAAATAATTATGAAAATAAATTTTTTTCTTCCTCAAAATGCAATAGCCTTAATAAAATATTTAAATGTATTTAAAATAAAGAACTCATATATTCATTATATGTACTAAACCCATGTTTTAGGTTGAAGGGTGGATTCACCAAAAGCAGCAAGTGGCCTCGGACGAAAACTATCGGGATCCGTCTAACCTCCAAAGCAAGATCCAGAAACATGCCGCTTTTGAGTCAGAACTGTCTGCTAACAGGGGCAGGGTGGCAGCTGTGACCAATGAGGGGGAAAAGCTGATTGGTGCAGGCCATTTTGCAGGCATGGAGATACAGACCCGTCTGGACGAACTGGACGCAGCCTGGAGACAGTTGCAAGACACGAGCCAGCTCAAGAGGGATCGACTCAACGATGCCTACCAGGTGAGCAACATCACAATAGAATTTGATGTGAGCAAGTTTCTCACTTCACACAAATATTTTAATTCAATTCAAATAACTGATTTAGAAATGTTCTAACATCATTTAAGTCTCAAATAAAAAATATCTATTCTTGAGGGATATTGTAATAACAACCAGTTTTATTTAAGAAAGTGTCATTCCTTATATCTGATGATAGCTGTTTGAAATGGGAACTACCGTATTTACCCGAATATAAGATGAGACTTATTTTCAGTTATCGACCTCGAAAAGTCAGGTGTCTTCTTATATTCGCACATTAAGAAAAATGTTGGTATGTTGTATGTTGTATAGTACCGATATACTGCTAAACGTTTATTTTACAAAGAAAAGGTATGCACATGTTTTAAATTATAAAACAAACCAGCATTAAAAAAAAATCGTTTTAGAAGATATTCACATAGTTAAATATTTTATTTGTATTGTTTTCAGCTATTACGATATATTGTGCTAAGGACGTCCATGTTGGCCACTTTCATAGTTCAATAACTATAATAAAAACTTAAAATAGTTAAAGGAACGAATAAATACAAAAAAAATAATCTTATAGCTAAAAAATTAATTGTAAATTGTGATTTCCACACTGTTTTAGGCCTAAAATACAACCAACACTTTCATGTGATTTATAGAAGGAATGCTGTAATGACAGTGGCTCATTGTCATTGGTTGATTTCTAACCACTCTCTATCGCTCTATCGACCATTATCATTCCACCACCTAAATCACAGTTGATAGCCTCGATCCATTCATAAAAAGAGTCGACAAGATGGCATACCTAAACATTAAAACTAACGTAATGTATAGTTTTAACACCAATACGGAATATAAAAGAGGAAGTAACTAGTCATGACTAGTATGTACCATGCATTTTCATAACATTCCAAACACAAAAATACAATTACACCTTATCATTCACAATATTTCACAAAGCGTCCGGAAAAATATATTGAATAGTAACTATCGATAGATCGCTATGAAGTACTGTAGCAAAACCAATACAGCAATACTTTTTAACAAATTCACAACTTCACTAGTTGTCGATAAATTAGCATGGCGACACTTGGCATACTATGAGTTTTGTGTTCTAAAACATATTCTGTTAGTTTTATTTATGAAAGAACAATAAACAATTAAAGAATAAAGAGCACATGCTCGTCACTTGAGATATACACCGGAACTAACAAAGACGCGTAAGACGCTTTGGTGACGTCATCACAGAAGTGACTTCACAAATCTAAAGGTGGAATAGTTACTAAAATCGTGTTTGTTGTTATAGGCCTAGTTAAGAGAATGTTTATTTATTACACACAACACCCCCTCTCAAACACGCGTTAACTTTATTAATGTTTATCACGCCAAGTCCTTGTATGCACTGATGATGGCTTGGTCCGAACAGTCCTTTCGTGAGCACATCAGCTACCATCTTGTTTGTTGGAATGTATTTCACATTGATTTCGCCTCGTTCAAAAACTTCACGCACATAGTGATGCCGAATGTCAATGTGTTTGGTACGAGAATGGTACACAGGATTACGCATGAGCTTTTCTGCTCCTTGATTGTCACAATAAACAAGAGTTGGTATTGCATTAACACTCAAGAACCCGATTTCTTTTAACAGGTTTCGTAAGTAAACTGTCTCTTTTGCTGCATCCGTAAGAGCCATGTACTCTGCTTCAGTGCTTGAAAGAGCCACGGTGGATTGTTTTCTCGCCTCCCATGTCACGGCAGAGCCTGCCACTTGAAAGGCGTAGCCTGTGTATGATCTTCTGTCATCAAGGGCTCCTCCCCAATCTGCATCCACGTATCCAATCAGTTCAGCACCAGATCTCTTGTAGACTAGTCCATGGTTGCTCGTACCTTTCAAGTATCGCAAGACGCGCTTCGCCGCAACCCAGTGTCCTTTTCCGGGGTTTAGGTTGTACTGGCTCAAAGAGCTCACCGCATACGCAATGTCTGGTCGTGTAGATACTGCGAGGTACATCAGAGAACCGATGAGTTGCTGGTACGGAACTTCGCTCATTTCCTCTGCCTCCTCCTCCGTAGATGGCTCCATGGCTTTGGATAATTTGCTGTTTCCATCTAATGGGGTATTTACCGGTTTGCAGTCTTGCATTCCGAATTTTTTGAGAACATCTTCTATGTACGATTTCTGTGACATAGTGACCAACTTTGAATTTTCATCTTGTTTGAATTCAATTCCAAGACAGTAGTGCAGCTTTCCTAAGTCTTTCATTTGGAAGTTTTGAGACAAATCGTCTCTCAATCTTGTGTAGGCTTCTTTACTGTTTGTAGCTATGATCAAATCATCTACATAAACAACCACGATAAGAGTCACACAACCATCATTCATGTAGTACACACACTTGTCACAATCTAATTGTTTGAGTCCAAAAATTTCTAGTCTCTCGTGCAACTTTTTGAACCACTGTCGGCCCGACTGCTTTAGGCCATATATGGACTTTTCGAGTGAACAAACTAGACGCTCCATTCCAGGGGTAATGAAACCGTCCGCCTGTTCCATATAGATCTGTTCGTCAAGATCTCCATTTATGTAGGCCATTACAACATCAAGCTGATACAAAGTAAGGCCTAACTCAGCTGCTAGGGCAGCAACTAGTCTTATTGAGCTAAGTCTCGCAACAGGTGAAAATGTTTCATGGAAATCAATCCCTGGGCGTTGGTTATAGCCCTTCGCTACCAACCGAGCTTTCCGGCGTTCGACATTACCGTCTGGCCCATACTTTGTTCTGAGTACCCACCGACAACCAATGACAGCTTTATCTTTTGGGCGTGGTTTCAATGTCCAGGCCTTGCTGTGTGTCAGAGCGTTGAACTCAGCTTCCATCGATTTCTGCCACTCAGCTGCATAAGGTCCTTCTAAGGCTTCTTGTACAGATGGATTTACTGCCTCTTCATACATCAAGCTCGCACTTTCAGGTTTTGGCGTAACCAGATTAAAATGTTTTGCTGGTCGTCCCGGCTTTCCTGTTTTAATCAATTTAGGTCGACCAGGCCCCCTCTTATTCTCAATCACTGTGCAGTCTTTGCTTAAATTTTCTGATTTGAGGTCATTCTCATTGACTTCAATAGGCCTATCAGGATCAATGGGATCACTTTCTTGAACTTTATCTACATGTCCATCAGCATTAGAAATAGGGTCTTTCACACTGTTATCAACATATAAGTAAGAAGGTTCAAAGTTCGCACACTCCTTTTGTTCATCCGAAACTTTGACAGTTTCAAAATTTTCCAAAAATTTTACATCTCGGCTTCTCAATATTTTTTGTTTTTCTGGGTCCCAAATTCGATACGCTTTCGATTCAGTAGAGTAACCCACAAAAATACCTGCCTTGGATCTTGGGTCAAACTTTCCTTTATTTGGGGCCTTATTCAACATATATGCCTTGCAACCAAACGTCTTGAAATGTCCTATTTTTGGTTTTAGCCCGAACCAAATTTCATAAGGGGTTTGTTCTTCCAGCTGTTTTGATGGACATCTGTTTCTGATGTAAGCAGCTGTGGCAATCGCTTCGGCCCAAAAACTTGTTGGTAAGCCAGACTCCAACAGCATACATCTTGCCATCCCCACCAGCGTGAGATTCATGCGTTCAGCTTTGCCGTTCTGTTCTGGAGTTTCTGCTACGGTATGTTCTCTTCTTATCCCTGCGATGCGCATTTCTTCTGTGAACTCTTTTCCGCAGTACTCCAGGCCATTGTCTGTCCGCAAAGTTTTGATTTTCCTTTCGTGACGGTTTTCCGCTAATGCTTTGAATGTTTCAAAAGCCTTTTTCACGTCACTTTTATGTTTTAGAAAATGAACTTCTACCCAGTTAGATTTATCATCGATAAACGTTGCAAAATAAGAAGCATCACCATGAGATTTCACTCTCATTGGGCCACAAACATCTGAGTGCACTAATTCAAGTAATTTTTCACTCTTCGACTCAGACCTTTTTGGAAAAGGCGTAGCAACTTGCTTTCCTAAGATACAGGTTTCACATGTTGAAAATGTTTCTGATTTCTTAAAATCCATACCGCTAACCATGTCTTTCTGAACGAGTTTCTGCAAGTCATACGCATTTAAATGTCCGTATCTTCTGTGCCACTTTTCAAGTTCACTAAGATTGCCTGCCTCACTCACGTTAGCTACATGTGTCGAACTCTCACTTTGCATGTAAGGTTCGATAAAATACAAATTTCCACGTTTACGAGCAGTTAACAACACTTCACCATTTTCGACAATTTCAGCATCATTTGCATTAAAACACACGCTTCGCCCTTTTTCAACAGTTTTTGAAATTGAAAATAAATTTGTCTTAAGTGTGGGTACAAAAAGAGTGTTTTCTAACCTCACTTTTACAAATTGGCCCTTTTTATTTGAAACATTCATTACTGCAGTTCCAATGCCTTCAATGTCAGTTGTTCTGTCATCCGCTAACCTAACCTTCTGACTTATGGTTGGCGTGAGTTCCAAAAAACTATTCTTGTCGCGGCACATGTGTGTTGTTGCTCCACTGTCAACACACCACACGTCATCTCTTCTCGTTAACTTCGCACAGAGAGCGCTCACTGAAGATGATGTCAATGTCACGATCTCTTCTGCTACTGCATGGGTTTGCTCTGATGCCATCGAAACTTGCTTTTCATTCGCCATTTTTGTCCAGCAATCGGCTGCCTTGTGTCCCGATTTTTTACAATAGTTACACTTATATAACCGTTTTGATGCTTTAAAATTCCTATTTTGATTTTGCACACCACTTTGACCTTGGATCTGAAAAACTTTATTATTTTGATTTGTAGGTAGGCCTACACAGTTTTTATCCGGAGGTTTGTTTTTATTTAGACTTCGCCCTATGGAAGATTTTACATAGAAAGCGCCCGCACCATTTAAGTCTGCTTTCTTGTCCTGTCTTGCACTGAATTCTTCTAGAAGTTTTACTTTCAAAGACTCTGTGTCCGGTAGTTCATCTCTAGCTTCGATTGCACAACGAAAATTATCGTAGCTATCTGGCACACTGTATAATAACACGATGGTTAATAATTCTTCAGAAATGCGAATATCCATTTCATTGAGTTTGTCAACTGTGTTGAGAAAATTCGTGAGATGATCCGCCATGTTTTCTCCCTCTTGCATTTTTGTGAACAAGAGTTTTTTCAAAAGGGTAGCTTTTCTTGCAGGCCCTCTAGACTGGTAAACTAGTTCTAGTTTTTGCCAAACGTCTTGCGATGTTTCACAATGTCTTATGTGACAAAGTTCTGTAGGACTCACAGCTAAAATAATATCAGCTTTAGCTTTACGGTCGGCTTTGTCCCACGTGGCCGCGTGTCTAGCGGTATCAGCAATTGCTTCCGCGTCAGCACCTACTGCCGCTGTAGGCCTAGGATTAGTTCCATCGACGTATTCCCGGTCGGTATTAATTAAAATTGCTTCCATTTGTTGTCTCCATGTATCATAGTTTTCCTTTCCCAGCTTTTCTATATGCGTCGAGAATATGGACATCTTGAATGAATGGATGTGATTTAAGGCGTCACTAACGATACTGATACTTATATTTATGTTACCGCTTTCCACTGCCCTATCACGTTAACAAAACAAATAGTCAATGTTTATCTTCTTCCAAAACGTTAATACAGCGTCCTGAACCCATAACCTGTTAGTTTTATTTATGAAAGAACAATAAACAATTAAAGAATAAAGAGCACATGCTCGGCACTTGAGATATACACAGGAACTAACAAAGACGTTGGTTGGTTGCGTAAGACGCTTTGGTGACGTCATCACAGAAGTGACTTCACAAATCTAAAGGTGGAATAGTTACTAAACTCGTGTTTGTTGTTATAGGCCTAGTTAAGAGAATGTTTATTTATTACACACAACATATTCTTTCCAAGACTTTGATTTTCAAATTTAGTTTATTTCATTGCAGAAAGGCCAAGGTCAAAGTAAGTTTAAAGTCAATGGGTGACCACGTAGAAAAAAAAGGAAGTGTAGAGAGGAACAAAAGTGTTGAACATCCTAATAGTTATGATTCTAACTTCAAATTAAGAGTGGTTCATCTCGCCTAACAAACTAACAATAGTGAAGCTGCACGACATTATTGAATCACCGAAGTAAATGTACGGCGTTGGAGGGGTATGAAGGAGCAACTAAAATGTGCTCATTCCACGAGGTAATCTTTTCGTGGACCAAAAGTGGGGCGTCACCCCGAACTGATGATGTGGTTTTTAAATTCATTTAAAAAAATTGTCATAAGGGTTTTGGAATTTCTGTAGAAAGTATCCGAATGAAAGCATTGGAAGAGGCCAATACCCAGACAGGAATTCAAAGCAAGTGTTGGTTGGGCAGTAAGATTCATGAGGCGGAAAGGGCTCTGCTTGCGAAGGAGAACGTTGTTATCCCAGAAGCTGCCAGTGGACTACGAAGAGAATCTTGTGCAGTATTAAAGGCACATAATTAAATTAAGGCATAAACACCATCATTTGTTGGGTCAAATGGGAAATGCAGATGCAACCCCAGTGTATTTTGACATGCCTGCTAATAGAACAGTGGCTGGAAAAGGTTCTAAATCAGTTATTTTCAAAACATCTGGAAATGAGAAGCTACGTGTTACATTCATGCTGGCAGTGTTGGCAGATGGCAGGAAGCTACCACCATTTGTTATTGTAAAAAGGAAGAATTTACCAAAAGAGCAGCTACCAAGTGGAGTAATCTTTAAATGTAATGAAACCGGGTGGATGACGGATTATTTAATGGTTTCGTGGCTTCAAGAAGTTTGGGACAGGCGACCAGGAGCCCTACTAAGGCAAAGAGGATTCCTAACTCTTGATGCCTTTAGGGGTCATCTTACAGAAAAGCTAAAGAATAAAGTAGCCACTTTAAACACAGACCTAGTAGTGATTCCAGGATGTATGTATGACCTCACAATTACAAGTACTAGATGTTGCCGTAAATAAATCTTTCAAGCACCATCTCCGATGCCAATATGAAGAGTGGCTGTTATTTGGGAACTGCCCCTTAATCCCCAGTGGCAACATTAAGAAGCCTTCCGTTGGACAACTTGGCCACCAGAGGATAAAAACCTCATTGACTAGTATTTCTACTGAATCCATTATAAAAGCATTCAAGAAGTGCTGTGTAAGTAACAGTTTGAATGGAACAGAAGACTATCTGAGTTAGAGTGAAGAGGATGGACATGAATCAATTGATGATGATGTTCGTGAATCAAGTGATGATCACGCAACTAGTGAAGGGGATGATGAATGACAAATTTTTTGGTGCGTTTTAAACTCGTTTTATATTAAAACACTATGTTATAATACTATAATAATAATAATTCATCTATGTGATAATGATGTTACCCGTGAGGCACTTGTCCGACAGGTTACACATTTTAAATAGAAAAGAATTAAGTTAAACAATAAATAGATTTATTTAAATAAACAGAGATAATTAGAATTAGATTTTACAATACAACTACAAGATAAGTTAGAAGCTTGATGTAGACAATAAGACTTTGAAAAATTTGATTGACTTGCCATAGCAACTAGGGCTGTGCAGGAGCCGGGCTACTGGATGAATTTTTCTAAAGAAGAAAATATTCAAGTAGTTAACAACAAAATATAGAACAAGATATACATATAAATCTTAATCAGTTTTGCTAGACTGGGTTGTAAGATAATCTCTTCAAAACATTTTGTATAATGATAAACAATAGAAAAGTTCCTTGACTACAGTGGCCGATGGCTAATAAACAGGTGTCAACAAAATAGTACTATGGCTGGTCTCTTTCTTTTACGGTACTGCCAAAGCATTCAATAGTACAAACAAATCTAATTGCAATTACACTAAGAGCAAGACTAACACAATAGGAGCCCCAAAAACCAGGCAAAGAAAGAGGTATTATTTGAGCGAACCCCACTATGACTGTAGTGCAGTTCCCTGGTTTGCACACCGAAGCTAATACCACACGAGAAGCGTGACTACTCGACCAACCCAAAATAAAGATTTCCATCAACTCAACTGTGATATGGAATACAAGACAGACAGCCTGGTTGTAGCTATCCCAAAATTAAACAGGTGTACATGACGTTTTCGGCGTCCTGAGAAACATTAGCTCAAATTGTATAAAAGGAACTTATGGAGATTAGTAAGTCTCTAACTAAGACATTACTGCATTCCAAGCCAAAGGCTCATAACGTAAGGACTGTATGATAAATATACAGAGCACCATAGTCTCTAGGACTGATATACAATATATGTCCTTCATTCTGGAGGACACAATATTAAACCAATAAAATAAACCTTTTAATTTGGAAGTCAACAAGACTTGGAGTTGGTTAACTATCAACTCAACATACTATCAAAACAAATGAGAATTATCTATGACTAAATACAGAATACTAAATACATCTATTTTTTACAACAAAAACTAGAGTATAACTCATAAGGACTCGTTGATTTTTTCATGATACTTAATTGATCGAAGTCCGTCGTCCTGTCCATGGCGGCGGGGGATCCGACAGTCAAAACTTCATGGTCATCGTATGCTTCGTTGCATGACGGTGCAGAAGTTCCTCCTTCGACGCTGGGTCGTAGTAAATTGGGTATAATGAGAACCTGGGAGCAACCCTATGTATAGTCCCAAATCTGATACGAACGAAAAAAAGCAAAAAGGGTGATAAACTCAGGAATATAGAAAGGAGAATAATGGTTGAAGGCGGGGGGAAAGAGGAGTGAACCTGAGACTGACGCTTGCAGGGTGAGGGGGAAACATGGTTCGTTGGATTGCCGCCAGTCCTTTCTGACGCGGAGTAGGTCAGTGTGTCGATCTCGGTATACACTTCATTTGTTTGTTAGATTTAGTTACGATAGAGCGTGTGGCAGCCATCATTGAATAATTTTTCTTTTCCCGCACGTGGTAAATAAATCCAAGGACATCTTGAAAAGTTGAGTAGTTACTAAAGCATCTTTTATTTAAATATATCTGTTTTAATTATGTTCTTTAGGTTCAGCTATTATTTTTATGAGAATTTGTGATATAGATGACTTTTATTATATTTTCTTGTAGACAGCATGGCAAGCGTATGTAAATTTATCCGACATCGTCCAATGGCAAAGGGTATGCGTTAAAGTATTTTATTCATAAATATGGCAATATTAATCCTCTTCTTTGATATCTGCTACAGTATTTATCAAAAGGCAATATTTTGAACAACCACATGTTTCAATTTAGGGATACACGTGATTGTATCTGACTGCATCTAGTCAGGGAAACTAAACTTTGAGGTAGATGGTTTTTCAAATACGTTAATATTACTTCTTTCTTTCGTAAATTATTAAAATATTGATATTTAATTGTAGCTGTCCAATCTGTCTGATTGACATGCTACACCCGGAATAAAATATGCATTGCAGCATTGCAAATTTAACTAATGCACAGTATATGAATAATATTGATGTGATAGTATTAATTTCAAGTTCTCAAAATGGGTATCATCTTATATTCGGGTAAATATGGCCTAAAACAATTTTCCTTTGGCAATGAAATCTAATTATTAAATTGGATTTTTGTGTAAATCATTGTTTTATCTCAACAATTTCTACTTAATCATCACTTAATTAAGCGTTCTGGCTATACCCTTCATATGAAACTATAATAACTTAGCGTGGTATGTATGAAACATATTTTCACTTGTTTACTGATAAAAGCAGTCTGTTCCACAAATCATGAACTATGCAATGCTAGTTCCTAGAAAGCGATATGGGAAAGGTGGATAGAAACATATAAAAGGGATGAACACAAAATGGCTTTTATAATTAAAAGAACACATTTCACACCTTACACCACTGCCACTGGACAAAGAGGTAATGGTTGCCTCTTGAAGAAAATTTATAGTCACCGCCCGATCCCTTGAGCTAGGTTTTCTTTCTATCGAAACTCATTAGGGAGGAGTATGAAATGCACAATGCATCTTCCTAAAAGAGGAAACCAAAAAACTAAGGGGGGAAAATGGAAATTGGTATAGAATGTTATGTGGTCTGGATGGTATCTATTGACTTTCTTCAAGAGCCAGCCACTATCTCTTTGTCCAATGGCAGAAATGTAAATTGTGAAGTGTGTTCTTATTTTATTTATAAAATCCATATTGTGTTCGTCCTTTTGTATGTTTCTAGCCATCTTTTCTCTACCTTCTTCTAAATATAATACAATAAACACACTTTAGATGGTTGGTAATATTTATCACTGAATGGATTTAAGCCAGAAAACATTTTAAACACAAAATAATGACTAAAGTGGCTTTAAATATTGAACTATGCACAAAATACACTTTCACCATTACTTAAGTCTATAAAGGTGGTGCTACACATGCAGCATTTGCCAATTTGCAAATTACTTGCCACGTGTTTGTCAATTGACGACCACACATCAACACACATGCACCTATGTGTCGACTCTCAAGAGTCAAGAATGTATCTATGAGGAATGCCAAACATCTGTGCTTAACATGGAGGATAAAATGGAAATAACTTATAAACATCACCAGAAACCAAGCCACTTCCACCACTTTCTTTAACTCTTGTTTTAATCATTGCCATTAAACTTTCTGTTGTTTTTTTAAGGTAGTTAATAGAACAATATACGCTAAATTTTATTTGAATCCGCTTCCAGTCATCATAGAGCTCATTCCTATTTTTATGTAAATTATGGATTGGATTCCATATAGCAGGATCTTTTTCATAGAGGTCCAAAAATTGCAACACCACAGTATTGGACCACAATAAACACAATACACTACTGGTAGACCTTGACATGAATGTGTGGACAAAGCAGTCTATTCGAGATAAGGGGAATGTTTGTGCCCTTTAATCTCTAATAGATCACCGAAAACCAACCAATGGGAAATGTTGTTATTCACTGAACTATAATGAATGTTCAGCGAGCACCAAACATTTGTCATGTCTCACTTCTCCATATTACAAGCTATTTTCCGAACGACGAACATATATTATTCAGGATTTACTGAATGCTACATGTGTAGAATATCCTTTACATTAAGATTACTATTATTATTTGGAAAGGATCTATTTGCTTTTGTATCATGCAATCATAGATTCTAATATTTGGAGTATAACACTGCTTTTTGTGAGAGGTTCAGTAACTAATGCTAAACAGTTATGTGGTTCTGATCAAGATGGAGCTCGGAAACGACTTTGAGCTGTTTTTTCTAAACAAAAATGTTAGTTAAGGTTGAGTACTTATATAGGCCTACTCTAAATCAACGTAAAAGTACAATTTAATTTTATTCTCAGCTAAATTGATGCTTATATTGACTAGTCCTAATATTTACACAACATACCAAGCTAAACACAGCTTCCCAAAAATAACCTTCAGCAAACTTGAAGTATGTATGAAGAGTAAATAGGCCTAGATCACAGAATATTTTATTTATTTTATCCATAACTAACAGATTTTAAGTTCCTTAATACTTTCATATATTTCTTGATAGCAATTGCTGTTGGTTTAAGTTTATAGATAATTGTTAAAATCCATTGATTATAATGTTATAATAGTTAAAATCTAACAAAAGGAGTCGTGCTCTTTTGAAATGGGTGCACAATTCTCAGTTCATTGATTGATAACAAAAATTTAGTTTGGTCAAGGAAAGCATTACCAAACCTAAGTCTGATATTGTCTCAGTCTTAAAAATTCATAGCTAGCTTTGATACCAACATCATCAACTGTTTCCAGCCTGTGGTGGGTCAGTTTAGTAAAAACCTTCAATCTTCTTCTACCCTTTCACCATTCTTCCTCTCTTAATTACTTCCATTCTTCTCCTTTCACTTGAACACATTCTATTCTCTATTCCTCACATTACTTTCTTGGCTTTCCTTCCGGTCTTTTCTCCACATACTCGATTTCCAACATTTTCTTTGGCATCCTCTCCTTTCCATCCTCATTACATGTCCATACCCTCTCAGTCTTGCTTCCTCTACTATCTCATGTACTCCATGTACCCCTATTCTTTCTTTCCCAGATAACTTCATTCTTCATTTTGTTTCTCTTCATGACAGCTAATATTCTCCTCACAAACTCAATTCCCATGGCCTCCCCTCTCCTAGTATATCTAACATTCACTCTCCATGTTTCTGCTGCATATGTTAAAATAGGTACAAAATACACCCTGTACAATATTTCCTTATGCTTCAAGTACACTTCTCCTCTACACAGCAGGTCTCTTACACACCTATAAGAACAACTCTCCATAGCAGTTCTCTTACAAACCTATAGAACAACTGTCCCTTTCATTCTCTCCTCCCACTGTGTTCTTGACCTTTTCCATTACCATTACAAATAGTAGTGGTGAGAGGGCGCTCCCCTGCTTCACTCAATTTTTTATTCGATTGGAGTGAAGCACAACTCCTGTTATCCTCATACTTTTTACTTTTACTACTCCTCTTTCCACTTCGACCTCCTCCATCGCTTTCCAAACTTTATTTTTATCCACGCTATCATATGCAAGGTTGTAGCCAGGGAGGGGGGGGGAGGTTCAAAACCCCTAACCACCCTTTCAAAATTAAACGAACAAAAAAAATGGCTTTATTTATGGTTAAAACAATATCAAAATTAAGATACAAATACAAATTAGAGGGCTGTGTTACCATAAAAATCACTTCAGAGAGCTTCTAGAGGTGTTTAGTATTTAGAGTTTTTCCTAGGCGATGTTGCCATTAAAAAAAACCACTTCAGATAGCTTCTAGAACTGTTTGTCATTAAAAAAAATTCTAGCTTCCGGCAATTGGGGGATGTGCTCACCAAACAACTCCCCCTACCCCTCTCAAATTATTGGCTGGTTACGGCCTTGATCATATGCCTTCTCCACATTGATAAATTCCAGATCTATTATTAGAATTTATTTTTATTCATACTAAAAATGCTCAGTTAAAAAATACATAATTATAATTTAGTTGCATTAGACCTTGGTTTGTTATTTTATCTATGTCAAAATTTTACCCAACACTTGTTAGACAAAATACTATCTAGTTTTTATTTGGAAAATTAACAATTTAAAAATAAATTAAAATAATATTTTTGATTGTACAGTTTTTTTTTTCTTTTCAAAAATTCTACAAGATCACAAATTTAAATGAATAATTGCAATCAAATCAGAGTTTTTGCCCCTTTTTCCGTCTTCATTTAAAAATATTTTTGACATTTATTGCTCTAGTTAACTTAGTCGAAACTTATCTTTTGCTCAAATGTTTCCTGAGGTTAAAATGTTATTCCTGTGCTGGCCTGATATTTTTATTAATGTATGAAACTACTTTGATATCAGGCCATGTCTAAAATAATTTTGTATTTTTGTATATATTTGTTTTGTCATTAAGATACTATAAGGTTGCAAGTGTAGTAAAATGTGAGCTACTTTGTCCATTAACATGTTTTGTCCATCCTCAGGCTTTGGTGTTCAGCGCCACTCTAGAGGAACAAGAGACCTGGATGGATGAGGTGGAACAGCAGCTCCAATCGGAGGACCACGGCAAAGACTTGTCTAGTGTGGAACACCTCCTCAAGAGGCATACCCTTCTAGAGGGTGATGTACACAATCATGGCGAACCTATGGACCAGATCAAGATGGCCGCTAGCACTTTCCAAGAATCCAACCACTTCATGAGAGATGAGATACGGGACCGAGCTAGGGAGATTATCAGCAGGTAATTAATACTTCACCAATATCCTAAGTGCTATTATGATATTATCACCAGATATATTATTGTTATTTAAATAACAATGATCCATTTTAATGTTCCTCTAAGTCATATTAATGCATAAAAGTTAATCAAAATATGTATTCATAATTTACCAAACAACCAACAATTCATACAATAGAGAAATACTTTATTGAGAACTATTAGTGTGGGAAAAGTATTAAAAGACGATATATGCGTTGTTAATGTTTCGACTCGGATTCTGTAAGCATAAGAATTTTTATTCCCTTTTGAGTTGAGTCAAGTTAGAATTAATTAAATTTATACTTTCAAAGCATAAGTATTTGGATTGAAATTATATTATTATTAAAATAGAAATAAAAAAAATAAATAAACTTATATCTAAAATAAATCTTTATACTTGAAATTACTATAAAATACAGCATTACAAATATAATACACTAAACTCTCGATTATTTGGAGTAATAAGGAATCAAATTGGTCCATATTAAAAAAAACTGATAATCTCAGCAATGTGCTTTGTTTTAAAAGTAAACACTGAATAAATACACTCAAATAATATTGAGTAATTTTTTTGTTATTAGAAGATGTCACCAGTTCTGTTTATGACATGTTTGCATTTTAAACAACTTTATTTTCTCTTACGTACAATCAAATGTAAAATTAAGTTTATATTTAATGTTAAATTATTCATCCACACATTCAGTTTTGCTGTACAGTTGTATTGTAGTGTATAGGGTGGGCCTTTAATTCAGAATGTATTAAATAATTAAAAATTAGCATCATAGATGATGCAATCCTAGATAATTGAGAGTATACTGTATAATATATATTATATTTAGAAAAAATTAATGCATTTTATGATTTGTGATTACAATATATTTGTTAAGCATATCCTTGAGAATTGTGAGTGGGCTATGTGATTAAAAGAAGAGTGACTTTCCTCTTTTTATTCGTTAGATGGGACGTAATAGGAATACAGGATTCTTTAACTCCATATTTTGAACTTGCACTATTTCTAAAGAAAAACACATCACTTTATGAGGTAATTTTATTATATTTGAAAGGAGGTACAGCAAAGGTGGATAGAAACATAAAAGGAACAAACACAATATGGCTTCTACAATGAAAAGAAGAACACAGTTCATACTTTACATTGTTGCCACTGGACAATGAGGTAATGGCTGCCTCTCCAAGATAATGGATCCCTATCGTCCATTCTCTCGACATAGGTTTCAATGTATCAGAACTCATCAGGAGGGAGTATGAAAAGTGCAACACAACTTCCTAAAGGACTAACCAAGAAACACAAAGGAGAGCTAAAGGAAATTTTTAAAGAATGATAGGGCACTTAGATGGGAACATGTAAAAGGAGTAACATAAAAGAAAAAGAAAAACGCGTAATTGATATGGTGGTTTCACTTAGCCATTTTGAATACACACACTAAAGTGACCAGACAACCTTAACAAACGCACCATTTGTCTACAATTAACAAAATGAACATACCCTCCTATCCTTAAAAATACTGATTAAAATATACAAATTATTCTAATCTTTGGGCTTTTTATGGTTTTTATCAAGTAAGAAAAGTCCAACTATTACGCTGGAGAATTCAATTTGTGACTAGGTGTGTATGAATCTTCAAAAACTTTGACTTTAATTCAAATAAATATTCTGGCTTAGACAGTTACAAAACTTTATCAATGTTATTTGTAATAGAGCACTAGGCTAAATCATGGTTTAAATTAGGAGGAATAGCCAGCACATTAACTCCGGTGATACTGGAGTAGAAATTGTTTAGATAGAACATTAAAAACACATTTTGTAGTGTTTTATCTAAACAATTTCTACTCCAGTAGCACCAAGGTAAATGTGCTGGCTATCTCTCCTAATTTAAACCAAAACTTTATTAATAAAATTGTTGGGATAAAACATACATTTATTTTCAATAATTGCCAGTCTGAGCTCTTATGAATATAATAAATTAATATTCATATGTAAAAATATGAAGTGATTGAAATGCATTTTGTGATAGCGATTTTATTCATCACTTTGGAAATTAGAATGAAATATTATAAATAATTGTGCAACCAAACTTTTTTCCATTCATTACTGTTTCCATCCTTTGGCCTTGGTCAGTTGTTTTTTTTAATCCATATTTATTCCATTACCGGCTTGCTAGGCCTGTTTTAGTTTCATATTCCTTATACTCTAACTTAAGACTAGTACAGACACAACATCCAGTCCCCAGTCGTTAATTCATCACTGTGAAAGTTTAAACCCACATTCCACCAACAATAAATATTTTGACCATCCCGGTAATTGAACCCGCGACTCTTAGCTCAGTAGACAGATACACTAACAACTCAGCTAATGTGTTGGATATTTTTTAAACTATTTTTTGTGTTAAGTCTTATAAACAAGCACAATATAATATTTTCTCAACCATAGCAAAACTAACATAAAATATTCTGAATTTTATTTAGCTTTGGGGACATTTTTTGCATATTAGATTTGAGGTTCACTTGTGAGTATTTGAGGAAACATTTTCCCCACAGGTACCACACTCTGCAGCAGCCAATGCAGATTCGCAGGGACAATCTGGAGGATGCACTCCTGTTACAACGGTTCCTCAGGGATGTGGAAGATGAGGTTCAGTGGATAACAGAGAAGGAACCTCTTGCTGCTTCTAACGATCTTGGCAACAGTCTCACAGCCGTGCAAAACTTGCAGAAGAAACACCAGGTACTATTTCATTGTTTTACAGTAGAGCGAACTTGAGGTTGAACATTGAAAATACTGAGGGGACCACAGTCTAAAAAAAGATTGATATAAAAATAAAATGTTAGGGCTTGTGCCTGCTATTTTTATTACCTGAAATATGAAACCTTTTATTGGTGGCAATGGTATTTAATATCGTGTTTTAAACTTTGTAGTGACTTCACTTTCATAATAATTGATTGTAAATGAGTTCCCGTAAGCTGTGATGTCTCGGGTGTTTGCTACTTTTCATAATAGAAAACAACTGTTCACGTATTTATGTGCTACCAAACTTTGCACATGCACACATTTATTAAGTAGCCTGCTAGCTCAAGTTTTTTGTTAATTCGAGTCAATTTCAAGCGAGTTTTTCATGAAGCTCCCAAGTGTCGAGCAGAGTCGAGCTTGGATTGACTAAATATATCATTTTAAAACTTAAATACGTAAATAAAAAAACAAATATGCTTTGAAATTATTTTAATTAAAAAAATCCCATTTTTAAAATCTTAAATTGCTTGGTTTTAAATAATTTAAAAAAATCAAGTCATAATAAATTATAGGATTAAATTTTAAATATATTGTTATAGTAAACTAAAAATTACTTATTACTCAATCTAATGTTCCTAAGGAATGTTTAAAAGAAAAAATATATAATTCATAAAAATTTATTTGGGTCATAAGAGTTGGAAATATTAAAAAACATGCTCTTCCTTGTCCATCTGGAGCACAGTTGTTCACTTACTACTGGTTTCTTACCATAGAGAGAAATTGTAAAATTACTAATTAAGCTACCTTTAAGAGGCACATCTTACACTTTTCATTAAGGTATATTTGATACTTTCTTGCATTAAGCTATTTGTGATCTAAAATCACTACAAAGAGATTACTTTCTATAACTTATATTATATTTGGAAGAAGGTATAGGAAAGGAGGATAGAAACATATAAAAGGGTGACAAACACAATATGGCCTTTACCTTCTTCCAAATATAATACAATTACCTCATAAAGCGAAAAGAGGTTTTCCTTATAAAAATAATAATAATATTTAGCACCACGTATTACTACCCATTTGGGTTATACGCTTTAAGTACTAATTACTCTAATGGATTAAGAATTGGGGAGGTTGAATTAGAGGAAGTGAACCTGCATTTGCGTGGAGGGAGAGTGGAAAACCATTTAGGAAAAACACTCCCCAGTTCACCTGACCGAGATTCGAACCTCAATATCCCCGTCCTCAGCAGTCGAGCTCAACACGACAAGCACGTTAGCCAACTACGCCACCAAGGCGGGTTTTCCCTTACATAGAGTTATATCATTATATATTCGCATCCAATGTCCTTTTCCTGTGTTTGTTCTTTTTGTCATACCTCTTACCTGTTCCTATCTATGTGTTCTATCTTTCTTTACTATTTTTCTTTTTCTCCCCTTTGGTGTTTTTTATGGTTTTCTCTTTTAGGAAGTTCCGTTGCGCGTTTCACACTCCTCCCTGATAAGTTCCGATAGAATGAAACCTGGGTCGGGGGATTGGGCGGTGCCGATCAACTTTCTTTAAGAGGCAACTATTACCTCTTTGTCCATTGGCAGCAGTGTAAAGTGTGATCTGTGTTCTTCTTTTCATTGTAAAGGCCATATTGTGTTCGTCCCCCTATTTATATGTTTCTATCCACCTTTCCTATACCTTCTTTCTATAACTTATTTAATCCAATCCTCATATTCTCTTCCTTATATCAACAAAACCATTTTATTCAATTGCTGACCTTGACATTCCATTGGCCATCAGCTGCATGATACCCTCTTATTTTGGTTCTACCCCCCTCCCTTCTTCCAACCCTAAAACCCAAAACAAATCTCCAACAAAAGTTTAGAGAAGAGTAAACAATGAATCATTCATCGCCAGACACACAATGCCAGGCAAAGAAATAACCTTTTTTAAAGAGCTCAAAATCACAAGCCCATAAATATTTTGAGGCTTAGCTATGAGTATTTATTTCATTTAAGTCTTGGTTCAAAACTATTCTCAAAGCCCTACTTTTAAGTGACTCAGGATCAATTTTTAAAGAGCGTTCTTTTGTTGTGGGATTGTTTGAATATATGTGTGAAAACAACTGCAACATTTTCTTATTTTTTCTCTGAAGGCTTTGGAGGCAGAGTTGGTGACCCATGAACCTGTAGTGTCAGGTGTTGTCAAAAGAGCTCAGCACATGATTCGTGGTAACCATTTTGCATCTCAGCGTATTGAAGGTTGCATCACAGAGCTCACTGAGAAACTAAGTCATCTTAGAGATCTGGCTAGTGTCCGAAGACTGAGGCTGCTTGATGCTGTAGAGTCACAAATGGTGAGTTAACCTAGTACTCATTTCATATCGATAACATTTTACTTAATTTTCTACATTTATTCCTGATTTTAATAGAAGTCCTGTGCGGGAATGACATTTGACTTTAGAAAATTTTTGTATTATGGATTATATATATTTTTCATATTTGTAATTTTATTCTAAAACTAGTTTCCAATCATTCCAATAAAAAATGAAAAATTTGATAATTTCAATTAAGTTAAATGTAGTGGTAGATGCTAAAAATAGATTGAATAGACAAAAAAAGAAACAAAAACTCTGATTCGGCTGCAGTAATTGGTATGAACTAGGGCTTTGCAGAGTCTCGAACTTTGGGAAAATAGTTACTTCCTAAATTTGGGCGACAAAGAATATTTTCTGACGTTTTTCGGGAAAAAATATAATTAATTTATTAATTTTAATCTTCCATTAAGCTACTAAACATATTTTTAGTGCAAAATAATGAAGTGGCTTTTAAATATCAAAATTATCACTTGTATTTATTCAGGATAGTTTGTATATTCTGATGTCTTACTGTGAAAGTATTTATTACAATTCACACCATGAGTTGTTTATTTAAAAACTATTTTAGTCAGTCTTCAAATTTATTTTTAGAAATTCACCTATTTATATTCATATTCTGATGTCTTACTGTGAAAGTATTTATTAAAATTCACACCATGAGTTGTTTATTTAAAAACTATTTTAGTCAGTCTTAAAATTTATTCTTAGAAATTCACCTATTTATATTCAAACCAAAATTATTTGATTAAAGATATACTATTATTATAGTTGAATTGAGCCTGTTTATTTAATTTACATTTGTAAATAATTTTACTCATCACTTGTTGGACAAAGTATTTAGTTTTTTAAATTTTATATTTATTTATTTTTTAATTGTAAGTGTCTTTTTTTTTACATGATTATAGAAGGTAAATGTATTGGTTGTACCAATAACTGCAACTGAGTCGAAGTTTTTTTTTTCCTGACTATTCAAAATATTGCTGACATCTGTTAATTTAAGTTTAGGTAATAGATTAATATTATTTAAAAAGAAAATTAAATAAAACATGACTTTGATAGCTGGTCCTTAATTGTAAAGTTTTTATATTTTCTCCCAAAAAATCCCGGGAAATATTTTTCTTACCAGAATTTCGGAAACAACCAACTCCCTGAATTTTTCTTGAAGTTCGGGATCCTGCACAGACCTACTTAATAGTATGAATCACTTTTTCTTAATAATTTAGAGGAAACCGCTGATTAAATATTCTATTTTTAGTTTTTAACATTATTTTCCTTTTACTTCCTAGTTCTACGCTGAAGCCAATGAGGCAGATGCATGGATCCGAGAGAAAAGACCGCTTCTTTCTTCTGCAGACTTTGGAAAGGATGAGAACTCGGTCCAATCTCTGATGAAAAAGTTGGAGGGTTTAGAGCGAGACCTAAGTAACTTCCAACGTACGGTGGGAAGACTTTCCAAATTATCACAAGGGCTTGTGGACAGAGGTCATTTTGATAGCCAGAATATTCACACCAAACAGGTGAAACATTCAGGGCCAATGTTTAATAACTTTTATTTTGAATGAAATTATTTTCAGAAATAATTTAATTGAGAACATTTGAAATTATTCAATATAAATATGTTTTATTTTTTAATGTCTCATAAAAGAATGATATATTACTAGAGTTGGTTTGAATCACTATTTTACAAATACCAATCTCAAATCTAAATCTCCATTTTATTTTCAAACCCGAATTTTAATCTTGGAATAGTTATGAAAATAGAGGAGATATAAAAATAATATAATTAGAGATGGGTCGAATCCACTATTTTGCGAATCTGAATCTCGAAACCGAATCTACATTTATTTTCGAATCCGAATCCTAGCAAATCGTTATAAATTTTAATAATTAACAAATAGACCCACATTACACAATATAGGCCTAAACTGTGAATTAAGGTTTATTTCAATCATGCTTTCAATTTTAATCAACCTCGACCCCTCCCCCCACCCCTTCACAAAATACAGGTTAAAATCCAGCCAAATTAAACAATCTAGACTCATATTATTGTTTAAAAATCAAATGAATCAAAATTTGAGTGTCTTTTAGTTATTTTTAAAGTGTTGTTAGAATGGGATAAGTTTCTAAAATACATTTGAAATAAACAGATTAGGCCTATATATACTTTGATCAACTTTAATCATCATTAAAGGATATTTTATTTTATTAAGATATCAAAAATAAAAATACAAACAGATATTTTTAATAAAGACTAATACAACATGCTTAACAATTAAACATACATTGGAAATAGTGAACTCAATAATGCTTAAGTATGTTTTATTATTATTTTATTTAATATCCATTATCAATTTTTGTATAGAAATCAAATATATTCGATTCTTGCGATATATCGATTTCTGAGAATACATTCTATTTAAAACACGAACATATTTTCGACTACAATATGTTAAATTCCCATTTTATAAGGCAGGACTACGTTTGAATATCTCTACAATTACTTCAATAACATATTTTTTTTAAATAATAAAAACTAAGTTAAAATCAATTAAAAAATAAATAATGGATTAGCAAATTGTTATTTGATTCTTAAAACTTGAGAGCGCTAAGTGATCAGATTACCTGAATCAATTTTAAACAAACAATCGATAAACGATACGTAGGTCAATACGGATAAATAAACAGTTTTATTGCTGTCTGACTGTTGAAAGTATTTATTTTTCATGAAACCCAACAAAATATCTAACTTAAGGATCGTATGCAATAAATTGGGGCTCTATTACATAGTTGTAGATAATTAAAGCCAATTGGGTAGTAAGAATTAACAATATTTTTATTTTAATCATCACTCGGGCGAGTAAACATATATGTCATGGCGGCCGACCTTATATTGTGTTTAATGGCGGCTGACTTTGTATCATCCGTAATGTGTTCTTATTTCTTAAAAAAAAACAAACATAATAACGTTTTATTTATTTCAAGTTTATTTGTAATTATAGTTTTGATTTTCAGTTTTTGAAGAGTATTAATGTGTTCATTACGTTATTTAAAAGATTGTTCACGAGGTGAAAGTTGTACAAGTGGCCATGTGCCGAAACAGTCGAGTCCAAGTTTCCCATAGAGGTGGGAGGGTACAGTAATAGGCAAGTAAGATTTTCTACACCTAATAATTTTTTATTTTTTTAAAGAAGATTGTATTAATGTTTATCTCTTTTGTCCAACAAAATAAATATTACGGATTAAGTTGTGCTTTTCAAGTAGGCCTAACTAAGTAATTTTTGAATTCAACATATGATGCTTTGTTTAATGTTTATGAGGTGAAGGATTCGATCATCGAATCCAGTAAAACACCGAATCCTCGAATCTCGAATACTTGTCAGGATTCGGTGGATTAGAAGATTCGAGTGGCCCATCTCTAAATATAATAAAATAATAGAAAATACAAATAGTAGATAAATGTTAACTTTTTTTCTTATAACGTTCATACATTTATTCAGTTAAATATATTCAGTTAAGTGTTAAATTACTGGTCTGGAGCCTGGTTGATAAATTAACCATATAAATATAATTGGTTCTGAAACACCAATAAGTATTACTAGAGCTCTAAAACAAATCCCCCCTTAGAAATTGAAAAAAAAAATTTTTTTTAAGGATTTGTGTTTCAAATACAATATTTTCTTGAATATCCTTAAGGATTCAAGGGCTACCCATCTATATAACTATTAGAGTTGAGTGCTTGAATACATCACGTTAGTAACTTAATGTTTTCCCAACATTTTATAGCATTTCAATCAATATAAATGAGGAATGCTGTGACAAATGGAGTCTTGAAATAAATTTAGGGGAAAACACCTGAATTGGATTTGTTGTGGCTAGAACTTAACTAATTCTACTTATGCTTCATACACTATGGCAAATAAATCTTTTAAAAAATTTGTCTTTAAAAACAAATTCTAGTTTAAAATATCTCAGGAAATAAATTTTTCCATAAAATAGTTTCAATTAAGCATTTGGAAAAATCTCAATACCCTGAATAATGGTTTAGATTAGGAGGGATAGTCAGCACCCTTACCTTGGTGATACTGAAGTATAAATTGTTTAAATAGAACACTAAAAACACATAAAACACATTTTTAAGGACAAGCTTTCACTGTCACAGACAGCTCCATCAGGTCAAGAGCGTAGACTTTGTTTGTGTACTTTTTAATGTTCTAGCTAAACAATTTCTACTCCAGTATCACCAAGGTAAGTGTGCTGGCTATCCCTCCTAATTCAAACCATAATTTAGATTGTGACTCATGTTATACCGCCAGTGTAACACAAGCTCTCCCCAACAGTTGCGATACTTCACTGGCGGAAACTGGCTCACCAGACTATAACCAAATCTCCTTCCCTATCCTTGACTTCCATCAGGCCTTCTCACACAAGTCATCTCATAATGTATGTTCAAGAATCACGACATAGTTTTAACAGGCAACTACAGAATCCAAACAACACTGGTCAATCTCTAGCCTCAGTCCAGTCACTGTTTTACTCTCTTCTGCCAATAGAAAGGCCTGTTGTGCCCTGAAAGTTACTACAATGTTTTTGTGGTGAACTTTGAGGTTTATATTGGTGTGTATCCTACGTTCACTGTTTAACAAGATTACATGATGAGAAAAGCTGTAATTGTATCTAACAGTATAATTTAAAGTTCACATGGGTTAATTTTTATCTTTACTTGTGATGTTTTGGACATTTGACATCCATGTTTAAATTGTTGTCCTCAGTCTGAAATTGAGACTCAGTTCTCTGAGCTCCAGTCTCTAGCAGCAACTCGTAGTCAGCGTTTGGCAGAGTCTCGTAAAGTGTTTGGGTTCCTGCGTGAGGCAGACGAGGTGTCTGAATGGATGGGTGACCAGACGGTTGTAGCGGCATCAGAAGACTATGGCCGAGACGTGGAACATGTTGAACTTCTCATACAAAGGTCAGCTTTGCTACGCGAATAATACTCTAGTTACTGCTGTATTTTAGTGTTGTTCCTTGAATGTCCTTACATGATGAAACAAAATTAAAATTTGTCATTTTAATAACACATACCAATATAGATAGTTTTTTTTATATGGAAGAAGGTTCAGTAAGTGTAATAGAAACATATGAAAGTGAATAAACCACAATATGTCGTGTACAATGAAATTAACACACTTCACACCTAACATTGCTGCCACTGGATACAGAGGTAATAGCTGCCTCTTAAAAATCACAAAGAAAATCCCTCATCATCCTTTAACATAGGTTTCATTCTATCATAGGCCATCTAGTATCCAATATCTGTTTAGTGGCTACCATGTTAAGTGTGAACGAACTATAAACTTTAAATTCAGAGAGAATTTGAATCAAATACATAAAATATTCATGAAGCTAAATCAAGGTTCGAAAACTTATAGACAAGTGTTTTATGCTTTATGAAATATTTTATTGTAAAATTGTTTGTAATATTTAATTATAAACTGAGATAAATCAATTTATCGCAACATGCAATTCATTTACTTGAGTTTTGTTCATTTCAATATTAGTTTGCAATGTACATAATGACTTGGATTGGTTGATCATAAATTGAGTATTTTCGCTGTTAATATTTTTATTGGCAAAGCTTCATTAATATATTGAAGAAGACATTCAAACTACACAAAGTTTACAAGCTTTGCACATCCCCATTAAATATTTAACTTTTTATATATATATATATATATATATTAGAGATGGGTCGAATCCACTATTTCTCGAATCCGAATCTACATTTTAATCTCGAATCTCGAATCCGAATCCGAATCCTAGCAAATCGTTTTAAATTTTAATTATTTACAAATAGACCTACATTATACAATATAGGTCTAAACTGTGAATTGAGATTTATTTCAATTGTGCTTTCAATTTTAATCAACCCCAACCACCCCTCACAAAATACAGGTTAAAATCCAGCCAAATTAAACAATCTAGACTCTTACTAATGTTTAAAAATCAAATAAATTAAAATTTGAGTGTCTTTTAGTTATTTTTAAAAGTGTTGTAAGAATGGGTTAAGTTTATAAAAAACGTGAAATAAACATATTAGGCCTAGTTATCCTTTGATCAACTTTAATCATCATTAAAGGATATTTTATTGTATTAAGATAGCAAAAATAAAAATACAAACGAATATTTTTAATAAAGATTAAAACATGTTTAACAACTAAACATACTTTGGAAATAGTTAACTCAATAATACCTAAGTTGTTTTATTATATTCTTATACATCCATTATCTATTTTCGCGTAGAAAACAAATATATT
>CABEEJ010000031.1:135047-147670 GCA_901482245.1 Timema douglasi
TGTTTTTTGGTTTTCTCTTTTAGGAAGTTGCGTTGCGCGTTTCACACTCCTCCCTGATGAGTTCCGATAGAATGAAACCTAGGTCGGGGGATTGGGCGGTGACGATCAATTTTCTTTAAGAGACATCCATTACCTCTTTGTCCATTGGCAGCAGTGTAAAGTGTGAACTGTGTTCTTCTTTTCATTGTAAATGCCATATTGTGTTTGTCCCCCTTTTATATGTTTCTATCCACCTTTCCTGTACCTTCTTCCAAATATAATACAATTACCTCGTAAAGCGAAAAGAGGTTTTCCTTATAGAGTTATATCATTATATATTCGCATCCATGTCCTTTTCCTGTGTTTGTCCTTTTTGTTATACCTTTTATTTGTTCCTATCTATGTGTTCTATTATTCTTTACCATTTTCCTTTTTTCCTCTTTCGAGTTTATTTGTAATTCTAGCTTTAATTTTCAGTTTTTGAAGAGTTTTAATGTGGTCATTAAATATTGACAAGATTGTTAGTGGGGTGAAAGTTTTAGAATTGGTCATGTGCCGAAACGGTCAAGTCCAAGTTTCCCATACAGGAGGGAGGGAAGGGTACTAGGCACGGAAGATTTTCCACACCTAATGATTATTTTTTATTTTTTAAAGAATATTTTATTAATGTTTATCTCTTTTCTCCGACAAAATAAATATTACTGATTAAGTTGTGTTTTTCAAGTAGGCCTAACTAAGTAATTTTTGAATTCAAGATATTATGCTTTGTTTGTGAGGTGAAAGATTCGATCATCGAATCCAGTAAAACACCGAATCCTCGAATCTCGAATACTGGCCAGGATTCGGTGGATTCGAGGATTCGAAGATTCGGGTGGCCCATCTCTAATATATATATATATATATCTTGCATTTAATAACTCGATTGATAAACATTATATGGATATACCTTGGATTTATTTTATTGCCTAAATCCATATATTTACTTTATTTATAAATCTTAAATTTTGAATTTTAATCTCAGAAAAAATTGCAAGTATAGGAGATTAGCCTTTTTTTTTACATACCCTATTGGCCCAAATTTAGTGTACTGTGTTTCTCCTAAAAATCTCCTTTCAAAATTTCTACTCATATTATATACACAGCCTTATATTTTTCACGGAAAATAAAAGGGCAGAATTCTACAGAGGTATATTTTATAGCATGCTAGACCTGTTACGACCAGCGGGATTCATCAAGCGCAGCTAATGATAAACTCAAGTTTAAGAGAAATCTAGAGAAGATTTCAACCCTTTAATATCATTGAATTGGTAATTCAGTATGTTGGTGTTAGCTAGTGGTAGGCAGATCCGTAACTGAAGGACAAGGGGCTCCTTTGTGTCACAACTAAAAAAAGGGAATGTGAAGAAGCCCCAAGTAAAACAACATATTTATTTATCGTTTAAACACACCCAAGATAGTGGGGTTGTATTAAGTGTGAGGTTGTACTATGGTATATGTGGACCACTATGGTAGAACTTGGTTCAAACTAGAGACTATAAGAACAGTTTGTTGTGAAGCCTACCTTTGGATGCTGTCTTGATCAGGAGATAAACAGGAAAATCTGGTATAGATGGTCTTGGATTGCGTGTGCTCATTTTAAAAATAATTTGACAAGAGGAGATCCCCTAAACACTTGCATCTCCATAAATACGCATTAAATCAGTTCACATGGAGTCTAGAATAGAGTCAAGATCTTGAGAGTTAATTTTCCAGTAAGAAAGAGAAATAGAGATAGATAGCGTGGGTCACAGAGCTGCAACATTCTCAAGAACAGACTTGTGTTAAACACACCCAAAAAACTTGAGGACAAGGTTATCTGATAAAGGGTGGCAATTTCTCTTAAATACACAGCCAGAATATATACATTAGGGGTAATGGAAGGAGCGAACTAACAAGTTAACGATACTTAGCAACACGTGCTAGTCCAGCAAATAAGTTATTCACCAATTATATTTTAAAACATCTTTGTTATTTTATGATTATTTTGCATTGATTTGTAAAATATATGAAGAATTACTATTCTTAGGTTACCAACCTTGATGTATTGATGAGACTCAAGTAATATTTATATCTTGATGTTAGAAATCTTTACAAAATGTGTTATTATAGTTGTGATTGTGATCTTATTTGTCCCTAATTTTCTAGTGTAATTAAATGTATGGACGAATCTTTATGAGGTGGATTCTTGCATTTATATTTTTGATTTTCGAAGACTATATTTTTGAAAATTAATTGTTAAAATTTCATTTTGACTTCTTAGACATAATTAGTAGAGGTCTGCAAAGCTTTGATAGTATCAAGATTGATTCAAAATCTACATTATTAGATTCAACGATTCAAATCAAACGAAAAAAGAAAAAAAAATTGTTGAAGTCTTAGGCTGTTGTAACCTCTACAATTTGTCTAAAATATGTATATATTTTTTCTACTACTCGCTGGCTAGGCCTGTCGTAGCTTCATATGCCTTATAACCTAACTTAAGACTATAACAGGCACAACATCCAATCCCCGGCCCTTAATACATCACTCTGAAGGGGTAAACCCACATTTCACCAATGATAAATTTGTCGGCCATGCTGGGAATCAAAGCTGGACCTTTAGCTCAATAGGCAAACATGCTACCAACATCTAAAGCAAATGAAGCATAATATTGTTATAAACAGAGGACTATACTTGCTATTGGGGGATGTATCAAATTTTTAAATTATCTTGTATTACGGCTCATCATTGTATATTTATCTTCCCAGCCCTCTCACTAGCAGTTAGGGCTGGCTGCATAACTTTTAATCATAGACTGTGTTGGACATTAGTAAGGTATGATTTAGTGAAAATTTACACACATTTGCATGGGGAATATTTAATAAAAACACTCTCAGTACACTAAATTGGGATTTAAAACCTGACCTCACCATCAAAAGAAACTATATATAATATGATAGTGATGTGTTGGCCCATGATACCACCAATGTGAGTATGTGCATGAAGTTGAGCGAATGTGAAGGTAATGCACATGTGTTTGTATGTGCATTTGTGTGGATTTTTTTTAATTGGTTTTTATTGATAAAATATGCCATTTTACTTATTTATTTCTTATGGACTGTGATGTTGTTAAATAGGTTTGAATCTTTCCTGACTGGTTTGAACTCCAATGAGGGCAGAGTTTTGGGCTGCTTGTCTTCGGGCCGGGCCCTAATATCTGAGCAGAGCCCCGAGTCGGACCGCATCCTGACTCGCCTGGATGAGACTCAACAGTTATGGGAGGACCTTCGAGAACTAGCACATGCTCGTCAAGAGGTACACACATTATTCCTTGACCATATAGAATGCAGCTATTCACTTGGTGCTGGTCTTTTAAGATGTACATAGTACATTCATCCACTAACGTGTATTTGATACCTTCTAGCACTAAACTACTTGTGATCTAAAATCCCTACAAAGAGATAACTTTCTATAACTTATTTAATCCAATCCTCATATTCTCTTCCTTTCATCAACAAAATCAGTTTATTCAGTTGCTGACCTTGACATTCCATTAGCCATCAGTTGCATGATACCCTCTTTGTTTGGTTCTCCCTCCCTCCCTTCTTCCAACCCTAAAACCCAAAACAAATCTCCAACAAAAGTTTAGAGAAGAGTAAACAATGAATCATTCATCACCAGACACACAATTCCAGGCAAAGAAATAACCTTTTTCAAGCAGTTATAAATTACAAGCCCATAAATATTTTGTGCCCTAGCTCTAGTATCTATTTAAAGCTGGCTTGAAGCTCTTGAGCTCAAAATCCTAGTTATTCGCAGAGCCTTAATTTATGGTATTTATTGTGAACTTTCTGAACAAAAATTGATATTTTAAAATAACATATGGAGGAGGAAGAGGCTTGTTTCTATTTACTTGACGTGATAGACAGAACTAAAACATAATTATGTGCTGACATTTTATAAACTAATTTTTTGATTGAAAAAACACAGTGTGACAATTTTGTGGTGAAATACAGTTTTAGAGATCTAAAATCAACTTCATTTAAAAAATTTAAAACTATATACATATTTAAAATCATTTTAAATATGAATTACTTCATTAATATACTAGCCTTAAGGATCTAAGGGTCCCATCCATAGTATATAGAAAATAATATGAACTTATTCACAAATAAATTACTCTATGCAACTCTATGTAACCTCTAGGCTAGATCTCTAACCACTTGTTTATATGGACTTGTTAAATTATTGTTAAATTATTCCAAAGGACACAAGTGAATTCTTATTTATAGCTATCTTGTAAGGAATTTATAAAATTCTAAGTATATTTTAGTGCACTATATTTGTTTTAACATTGCAGGCGCTAGCCGGCGCAAAGCAAGTGCACGTGTTTGACCGCACAGCAGATGAAACAATGGCTTGGATACAAGAGAAAGACTCAGCGTTGTCGTCAGAAGGATATGGACAGGACCTGGAGACTATTCAAACTCTCGTTCGTAAACATGAGGGCTTTGAGACTGACCTGGCAGCTGTCAAAGAACAGGTAACGTCATTTGATAATAAAACTTGACTTTAAGTGACTGGGGGAGTGATACTGTTGTGAATACTATGAGAGTGATACTGTTGTGTTGATGCAATCAGGTTGAGTCTGTGGTGGAGGAAGCCAAGAGGCTGGCCGATCTGTTCCCTGATGCCCGGGACCACATTGAGGTGAAGTATGAGGACACCTTGGAAGCCTGGAATGAGCTCTTGGACAAGTCTGCTCAGAGAAGAGACAAACTGAGCCAGGCTGAGCAACTTCAAGCTTACTTTGATGACTACAGGGATCTCATGTATGTGCACTCACAACTCATTCAATGTTGGTACTGCAATTTATAAGGTTTTCAGGGTGGATAGTATTATAGACCTTTAACATTCTTTCACGCACACACCATCATGTACACGGTAATTTGTAATTTTATACAATTAAGTGGTGCACTGAGAAGAAACTGAAATACTCATAACAACATATTTACAGGACCACTTCTTTATCGAGAGACTGACAGAGACAGGTCAGACAGATTACCACTATGTCGTATAGTTTTATATTGACTTGAGTATTATAACATTGCACATTGATAGGAGATGTTCAACTTGTCCACCATTGCATCCACAATACATATCAGCCCCCCTGCAACACAATTGTCATGTGCAGTGAAATATGAGCGACATAGCTCAGATTGTATTTCCAGCAGCCAAAATAGCCTTCCACAGATGTTCTCATCTGTTATACCATTGGAAATATACAATTCCCTTCATGTGACCCCACAACCTGAAGTCGCAAGGTGTGATATTGGGAGATTGCGCCGGCCATGCAACAAGCTCTTTGCGTCCAAACCATCACCTGGGATAGTATTCGTCTAAATGGCATCTCACTGCACGGTCGTAATTTGCAGGGGCTGTGTTGCCAGCGGAATGTACTCCAGTAGTTGGGGGAGAGTTGTCTGCAGAAAATGTAAGTTTTCATCTCATAGTCGTTCAGACATTATACAGTACAAGTAGAATATCATCCATGACTCCCGCCCGAACGTTAATGGAGAATTGATATTGTGAATGGACCTCCAAAATGGCATTTGGATTTGTGTTGGCCCAAATGTGCTTGTTGCAGAGATTGACACTGCCATTCCCGGTAAATGTTGCTTCATCTATCGCCAGTACTCGGCTGAAGAATTGTGGATCTGTGTTGTGGTAGTGCAGCAACCACTCGTATAATGTTCTAAAGCATTCAAATTCAAACATGGGTTCAACTCCTGCAGGTTGAAAATGAAAAGGGTACAGTAATTGGTCATGTACTGTTCTCCACACGAACGGCTGTGACATAGAACAAAATGCAGAATATCCTTTTCCACTGCAACGTTGTGATCTATCAGCATTGACCATCACAAGTGCAAAGCAACCGGTTTATCTCGGGCAACAATTCAATGCCATAAATGTCGTTGGACAGGAAGATGTGCATCATTCCTATATGTAGCTGCAGAGGAATTCTGTCCTTCCTCACCATAAATCAGAATCATATCAGTTAGTTCCTTATTTGTGTATTAGTCTCCCATCTCACTCGCCACGTTCAATCGCATCAAGTAACTGAGTGTGACATTCTATTTCTCAGGCACGCTGCATAACACATGTACAATGCTACCCCGCAACTTTGCCATTTCTTGACAATGAAGCGGTCTCGTCAATAAGTTATGAGACTTTTAGTTTCTTTTTCAGTGTTGATGCCACTTCACCACTTTATTGTATAGAACATTCACGGCCTTAGTTTATTTAGATGACAGCTCAAAAAGTTACTAGATATAGTCCCTAATGTTTCCCTACGCCAACAGCTTACATCTGTCACTTTGGATAACTGTAATGAAAATGTAATGGTTGGTAATAAATGAATGTGATAGTTAACATTAATTTAGGCCAATATTATTTATATTTATATGAGGTCAGACACAAAGCTTATTTATTATTTTATTCTACTTAAAAAAATATATTATTCACAGCACTTGCACAAAAGGTCTAACGAAAATAGCTTCAAAATGGTGACTGACGAGTTTAAACCATGTGGTTGATCATGGCGGAAACAAGGTCTTTACATTGATGCACCCACACAGCGGATATACATATTTTATTCACTTATATATTTTGAAATACGATAAAATAATTTATTATATATACAAAAATGACAAGTATTTTCTCTTTTCCAAGTAAATACTATGCCTGTATTAAAAAGTATAAATGTATGCACTATATTACAAATTATCTATAACATTCCAAAACAAAGAATAAGTGCTTTTAATTATGTTTGAAATATTGTTTCGGATTGGATTAAAAAAACTATTTAAAGTAATAAAATAGGGTGAGAAAACCCAAATTTATGTTATTTTAAATGTAAAATATGACATGTGATTAAAAAACTTAACATTGTTGTGCGACCTCTAGTGACCATTCCAAGACCGAGAGCACCCCTTAAAAGGGAGGCGGAGCGATCTAGCGGCAAGTGCACACACTACGCCACCCCTACCCCCTTTCCCCTCGAGCCCCTCTCCCACGCGGTCCGATAGACGGGTCACAATCCTCCCTGAGTCCCAGTCCACTAGTTCTAAACGCTCTAAGAGATCGCGCCAGGATGAGGGGCTCGATCAAGCCAAAGACCTTAATAAATAAAAGGACAAAAAAACTATTCAACTGTAAAAATGTGTAATAATGATGCAGTAGTTTTAGTCAGAATAATTATAAGAGGGTTAAGATGTATATTCTAGTTTAAGTTTAGAGAATAAGACCGAGAAGGAGGGTTGGGCCCACCCTCCTCTCGCTGATACATATTGTACATGTACGGAGATAAGGAAAAAATAAGGAATAAACTTCACTTTTCTCATCCCTAATGGTCGTGTTTTAATTTGCTAACTCTATCCTTCCTCAGCGCTCAGAACCATTCGGGCTGCCACTCTGTCCTTCACCCCCCTTTCTATTTTAGCNACTCAAGAACCATTCGGGCTGCCAACTCCTCGACTTTCCGCTCTTTCCTCAGGACTCTCTCCCCCAACCCCCGCCCCCATCCAAGGCCTTTACAGTACCGCCGTAGTAAGGGATTTTTGAACTGTCATTCAGGTAAAAACTTGTCATGAACAGAATCTATACAATTATGAATGACCGTGTATAACTTGCACATAATTGTAATGAAACAAACTTATTATTAAGCATCAATATAAATTGATAACATTTAAAAATATTTTATATTTATTCAATTACTGGTATGAATCATTCTGGACTCTCAGCCTAGCCACAATTTAGATTAAAGTAAGAACATAGAATTAAGATTATTTTTTTTGTATGTATAAGCACTTGCCTGGATAGTTGAAAATCACCTGATTGAGTCAGTGTGTTTACATGATTGTTTAGTTTTTTTCAAACTGTTACTAACTTAGTATTTTATTATATTTGGAAGAAGGTATAGGAAAGGTGGATAGAAACATATAAAAGGGGGACAAACACAATATGGCCCTTACAATGAAAAATAAGAACACAGTTCACACTTTACACTGCTGCCAATGGACACAGATGTAATGGATGTCTCTTAAAGAAAATTGATCGTCACCGCCCAGTCCCCTGATCTAGGTTTCATTCTATCAGAACTCATCAGGGAGGAGTGTGAAACGCGCAACGCAACTTCCTAAAAGAGAAAACCAAAAAACACAAAAGAGGAGAAAAAGGAAAATGGTAAAGAATGATAGGACACACAGATAAAAACAATTAAAAGGTATAACATAAAGGACAAACACAGGAAAAGGATACTGGATGTGAATATATAATGATATAACTCTATAAGGAAAACCTCTTTTCGCTTTATGAGGTTTTCCTTATAGAGTTATAACTTAGTATTTTAACATTTTACCTACTGTCAAATAACTGTATTTGTATGGAAATTTCCTCAGGTCTTGGATCAATGAAATGATTGCAAAGGTAACCTCACCAGAACTAGCACAAGATGTCCCTGGTGCGGAAATTCTCTTAGTCAGACATGAAGAGTATAAAGCCGAGATTGATACCCGAGGTGATACATTCTCTCAGTTCTATCACACTGGGAATGCTTTGATTCTACAGGTGAGTTTACTTATTAATGTTCTGAACCACCAATAATCAGTATTAGAGCTCTCAAACAAATTCTCGTTAGGGGTGTGCAAATAGGATTATTTAACGAATCTAATAATTTTGAATCAAATATCAAAATTTCGGACGAATACCAAATAGTACAAATCGAATAATAGATTTTTCTTACACTCTTGATTAAAATAATTTAAATTAGTAAATTCCTAGAGAAAATGGGGTTTTATATCTAAGTATGCAAAATGCAAAAAATTACTTCAAAATATTGTTATTTGAGCTCGTATTAATAAAAAAAACAGACTGAATTTAAAACTAAATTTCAGGAAATTGAGAAGAACTTTTGATACAATTTTTTAGACAACGGGTTTCATCTAAATCATTTTTTCTTAAATGCCATGATAAGTTTCTGAAAGAAATTTAAATTTAAAAATGGCATGAAGAACTTTTAACTGGTCAATGTAGATATTGTATATCCTTGGATTAAAACATTGTTATTATTTGAAAGGGCAGGGTAAAATAATGTGATTAATAAACAAGATCGTATTTTGATTCTTTCTTTGTTTTTATCATTTCAAAGTGTAGTTCTTATTTTCTAAAATGTAGGGCCTACTTTTGTTTGTGTGATGATTAGTAGATTAGTACTCAACCCAAAGCTTGGTTGGATCCCAGACAATTCCACTGTCAGTTGAAAGCCTAGGCAGCTCTGAAAAGGCTCACTATGGAAATTATGAGTGCAGTAGTTTCCTGTTGATTTCCTCACTGAGCTAGAAGGTATCGCACATCTCTCTACCAAGCCACCAACTGACCCTACAAGTGATACCTTCACTCCATCCATCACAGGGACTCGCTCTCTACTGAATGTTATTACTGGTATCCGTTCATACCTCTCCCACTTTTCGTATCATTTGACAACTTTTAAGAGATTTATGACACAGCTATTCAATCTTGCTATTCAGAGGGTCTATTCAGAATTTAGAAAAGAATATTCACCTGTTAATTATTCAAAATTTCTAATATTCGCACACCCCTAATTTTTATTGAGTTGAATTCAAAATGTTCTCAAATCCTTGAATCTTACATATCCTTAAGAATTCGAGGGGCACATCTCTATTGTTTATATATAGGCATGGGATCAATAGTAACTTTGTTTATTAGCAACTAACCTGAACGTGTCTCGCACAATAAATATGTTTTCATGCTACCGTCCTATGTTGAGTGCCACCCTCTCTCACATCCATCTCCAAAGTTCCGCTCCCTGTTTCTACCTTTAACATGGTTTGAGTTTCTCTGTTTTTGTCACCTTTTTACTGTTTACTCCACCATAAACAATGTCTACATTTCAGCCACCATCTATCAAATAACAATCATCAAAGCTCATTGCTATTTATCTGACAAACTATTTATTATAATTATAGATAGACAATTCACTTAAGTGAAAAATGACAACATGAACACGGGAATCAAACCCAGGACCTTCGTCTTTGTGTGCCAATGTTATACTGCTGAGCCATGCTGGTTCATCTCATATCCATTTGTTGGTGTATTGAGTCTTATGTTAGTTCCTATCAGGACTGATCCTGTGGGAAATTGTTGCTTGTCAGTTTGTGATACATATTAATGAATAATACACACATAAACCTATAACATTTATAGCTTTATATACATAATTATAAAACTACTTTTATTAAATTATAAGTACCTACCATCCTTAGTTTATTAAACAAATAACTGAACGTGCTCCTGCAAATGTTATTTAAAAGTTAAAAGGAATGTAATGAGCAGCAACAAAAACATTATTTTCGACTTAGCTTCTTCTTCACTTTAAATTTAATAAGTGACCTTCACAAATTCCTTCCTTTATTTTATTTTTTATCAAAATAGTGTTGCATTAATTTCTTTACTGCACCTAGTTTTGATCGTTTTGATGTATTTTCTAATGAAGTTATTTGTTTGTTTTTTTCAAATGAAATATAATAGGCTAACTCACAACTAAAAACAACTAAAGAATGAGTTAGGTGGATCACAGAGTTGTGGGTTTTAGTGTCTTACTTTGATGGCCGGGGCTCAATTCTAATCAAATATGTTAAGGAATCATATTACAACAAGAGATAGGATTAGGAATGAAGATGTAAGGTCAAGAGTTAAAGTAAGGAGGTACATGAGATAGTAGAGGAAGCCAGGTTGAGATGTTATGGACACGTAATAAGGATGTTGGAGTACATGAGATAGTATGGACACGTAATGAGGAGGATTGAAGGGTAGAGGATTCCAAGAAGATTTTTGGATATGAAGTATGTAAGGAAGAGACTCCAAGGAAGACCAAGGAAGAGATGGGAGGAACAGATTGCAGTTAGTGAGAGGGGTAGAATGGAAAAAAGTGCAGTAGGAAGAATGGTGGAAGGATAGAGGAAGATGGAGGCATTTTACTAAATGGACCTGGCCACAGGCTGGAAACAGTTGATGATGATGGCGGTGATAATAATAATTACAATAACGAGCCCATATAGTAGGCTCTCCACTTTGGCGTTAAAGAAGTACTGGTGTGGTTTCTCTTAACTTCCTTCATTATGTTACTTCTGTTAAATTAACCAAATATATGGTTCTAAAATTATCACAAAAAAGAAATGTTCATTAGCACTTTTATATAGTTATAAAATTTTAGAAATAAATTCAAATTATGTTTAAACTATTGTAAACTAGAATTACAAATACAAATAAATGTGTGTTTTTTTCTCAGGGACATTTCTTGGCGAATGAAATTGGGGAGAAGATTGGAATTTTGGAACAGAGAAGACAAACATTGACCGAGACTTGGGAAAGACGCAAAACTATTTACGAGCAGAACCTGGACACTCAGGTCAGTGAAGTTGAAGTTTGATACATAGAACTGGGCCGATCAGCTATTTTGCTGATTAGTTCGATGCCGATCATCTGTTGCCTTATAGGCCAATCACTTATGCCGATTATTTTTTGTTTCAATAATAAAAGTGTATAAACAAAAATATATAATATATGGACCTTACTACAGGCAATCATGTTTGGCAAAATGATATCTTCTATATTTTTATTCTCTTCTACTTATTTGATATTAGTTGAATCTTCTATGACAACATGTTTTGATGTTATTATCTTTTGATCTAAATATAAATTGATAATACATTATTTCAATATTGCTATTTGTAAAACTGGAAGGTAATGCTATTGATATCGAGTTTGAAAATACCAAGCTTGAAATGTTTTGTGCGTATTTATATTTGATTTGTCTCCAAATATGTTAATAAATAGTTAAATATACAATATGAACAAAATATGTGACCAGTTTTATCTTATTTTTTTATGAATACTAATTCAACTCATATTTATGTAAATATTAACATGGTTTTTGAGAAAAATAACACCACTTTTCCCTTAAAAATAACCTCGCCTTTTGCATGTCTCTACTTATAAACCACACAATAGTGTAATCCGCCAAGGTAAGTTTACTACCATTCCGGGTAAACAAAATGTATCTCTTAACCCTTTGAGTGCTAAGAAAAATGACAAAAAAATGTGCTAAAAGTACCAAACTATTTTGCTGAAAAATACAGGATTTTGTTTAAATTTTAATAACTTATTAGTCTTAGAACTTCTTGCACTCAATTTTTTACGTAAACTAGCTAACATGCTTGCCAATCCGATTATATAATTATACATATGCTTTTTTTTTGTTTAAATATAATTAAAAATCACTAGCCAAGATATTAAAATAAACTGTTTTATTTAACATTAATTTTTAAGCTTTGAAAATTTAAATAGCTTGAAATAGAATAAATCACTCGAAAGAACATAAAAAATAGAGTAAATAACAGTTTACAACAGCAAAAAAACTTTAGATTTTACGCTAATATTGGGTTATGCATAGTAGTTGTTTCAGTTTCAGTATCTTTAGCAGGGTTATAGTAAAATAAAGTTGAAAATAAATAATTGGCTTGGAATCTGAAAGGGGGGGGGGGGGG
>CABEEJ010000031.1:147683-176539 GCA_901482245.1 Timema douglasi
ACTTCTGCATAAATATGAATAGGTTGGAGTGGATTATCCTGATCTTAAAGATTTATTTCATCCCTATAGGAATCACTCGTATTCACACTCGCATTATCAATGTCAGCTGCTACTCCTACTTGTCCGATCTTTCACTTTCACTAGAAAATAATTCCTGTTCAGTTTCATTATTTACAAACTCAGAATCACTAACAAATTGATCACTCTTGTTTGAGCTATCAATAAATATTGGAAGTATTTCTGCGTCTAGCTGAAAATGTAGCAGTTTGGTCTAGAAAACTGAGATTAAGGTCCATAGGGTGTTTGTGATTGTGATGACCACATGACATCCGCTATCCTCAAATGCTGGCACTACCTTTAGCCAACAGATGGTAGCAACTTGATTGGTATAACTCAATTTCAATGCTGACGCCATGGAGTTTTATTATAATTTCAAATTTATTTTATTTTGGTTTTAAATATTAGTCTTAATTTGATTTAAAAAAAATCTAAATAATTTTAATAACATTCTTTTTTATTTGTATTAAATATATAATGACGATTAAAACTATATAGTTGATCAAGTGAAGCTACAAGCTCGACTTGATACTTGTGAGTGTTTGTTCAGTTATTAAGCAATACAATAAGACAAAAAACAAAGAGCAATGGCCGGTACACAAGATGAATTGTGAAGATTACCTTGTACAGTTTGAGATTTGTACACAACAGAGGCCCACCTTGTGGGTTTCTGGGTAAGAGGGAGAAGGAATAGGAAATAATGGGGTTAGTGCAGTGGGAGAAAGAAAAGAAAACATTTGCACTTCTTGAACGCTTTTGTGATTTCTTGCTAAAATAGCTTTCTTTAAGGCGAGTAACACCCGATACATATTAACTTGGGATAACCGCTCTGGCAGACAATACATGAACTTGACTCTTGTCCGCCTGTATCCCACTGATTGAGGAACGACTTTCCCTCCTAAACTGAGATATGCAGTGAAGGGAGATTGAAAAACACACTTCTCTTTTTATTTATTTCACTTTTCACACTTTCAACTTAATTATGCTTTAAAAGTTACATCATCTTCATCAACAACAATTGTTTCCAGCCTGTGGCTGGGCCAGTTTAGTAAAATGCCTCAATTTTCTGCTATCCTTCCACCATTCTTCCTCCTTTAATTCCATCTATTCTTCTCCTCTCACTTGAAAATTTTCTTTTATCTGCTCCTCTTATCTCTTTCTTGGCCTTCCTTGAAGTCTTTTTCCTATATACTTTATTTCCAGTATTTTCTTCGGCATTCTCTCTTTTCCCACCTCATTAAATGTCCATACCATCTCAGTCTTGCTTCCTCTACTATCTCATGTACTCCCTGTACTCCCACTCTTTCCCTGATAACTTCATTACTATTCTTGTTCTCCTCGTGACAGCTAAGATACTCCTCCACTTTCCTTGTCTCTCTTACTTTCACTGTCTATGTTTCTTCTGCATTTGCGACACTAGGTACAAAGTACACCCTTTACAACACTTCCTTACACTTCAAGGGGACTTTCCTTCTCCATATCAGGTTTCTTACACACCTATAGAACAACTCTCTATAGCAGGTCTCTTACACACCTGTAGAACAACTCCTTCTGCTGTCCTTTTCTCATTGAATCTCACTGTTACACATTGTTTTTTTTTTAATTTTCTGAATTATTCAGAATAAGTTGGAAGTGTGAAAAGTGTGTTTGTTTCTATCTAGATCTTACCTAACTATACTTTCAAATTGACTTATTTCCCATTACATTAATACACAATGTTTTTACACTCTCTTATTGTACATTTCCAAGCCATTAGGGATAATTCCTTTTATATTGTAACTTTTCACTGGCTTATATTTATTTCTCATTCTCATTTATTTGTTTTCAGGTGTTTAAAAGAGATGCAGACTTGCTAGAAAACTGGATAGTGTCGAGAGAGCCAATCCTTCACGACGGTAAACTGGGGGAGACTATCCCTCAGGTGGAGGAGCTCATTCGCAAACATGAAGACTTTGAGAAAACTATAGAGGCTCAAGAGGAGAAACTTTCAGCCTTGAGAAGGGTCACATTGGTGTGTTGAGATACATTCTTCCTACATTAGTTTAAACATTTTGTATAAATTTAAAAAAAAACAGTTTTCAAATTTGATACAAATATAGAAAATTAGGAGTGGGAACTTCCAACACTTTAATCTCTTGAATCCTGCAATTATTAAAGTTGTTAGTATGTTGGTATTACTGTTTTTATATAAAGAGCAGGGCCCAGATTTGAAAGACATATCATCTTTTTTATTGTTTCATCATAAACAATGCTCATAAGTACATAAACTCTGTTCATATTCTTCTAGTTGCAGAAATTTATATTTTATAAGTCATTTTGGAATTGTAGCTCATATTTTGTTGTTGTGTGTCCTTTTACTGTGGATTCACACCTTCTCCGAAAAACATGCACAGAACAGAAATGTAGTCATGTGATGAACTCTAAGCCAATAACAAGATTTCAGCCCCATTGGCGCGAGCTGTTCTGCCGAAGTTTAACTTATTTCTACTTTGTCTGCTCTGTCTGAGATCTTCAGTAGGGGAGAACCAACCATTTCAAATCAGTGTGCATGTGCATGTGACAATTGAGACAGCCAAGATTTGAAATAACCCACTAATTTAAAGCGTGTTTATGTATTGGATTGTGCCACAACACAACGTTATAATTTGAAAACATATCGGGAGAATGATTTAAAATATATGACTATCTATTATAAAATAGTATATTTTGATTACCAGCAGTTTTATGTTAGCGTTGCAATGTATCATGGGTCAACATTCAGCATGTGAATTGCTATGGCACTCAAGCAGATTCTACTTTCTAGTTTCGGCGAACGTGGGAATCGAGCTTTAGAGTAATTTCTAATTATTCATATTAAATAATTATATTTTTGAAGACCATCCATATTTTATGAATGCATAAATGTTTCCAACCCACAATCGTCAGAATAAGACTATAATGTAGGTAATGAACTTTGTATCTTCTTTGCGTATATGAATGGAGAATACATGTTCCTGGTGAGACTGCAACTTAGCTTGAGAGGGTTGCGTTAGGAAGGGGTAACTATTCTTTCTGATAAAGATATTTATAAATCAATGTTATTTAGCAGAATGCAAGAGTTAACTTGTTAAAGGTTTTTCATTACATATATATTTATAGGTTTGCATTTTGTAAATAGCATGTTTGATTTTGCTTTGCATTTATTATGTCTATTTATTCATCTTTTTAACTAATTTTTAGAGAATTTTATACCTTTTTTAGAATTTTTAGGACATTATTTAGATTTTTTTTTTTTAGGTCATCAAAATCTGGGTTCTGGTGATGAGTATTTTAATCATACAATGTTTCTGACAATGCTTTCAGCTGGAAGAAGCGTTCCAGAAGCAGCAGGAAGAAGAACAAGCGGCACGTCTGGCAGAGAAAGAACGCATTGAGCGTGAACGTCTGGAAGCCAGAAAAAGGCGAGAAGTCCAACGTATCACAGATGTAAGTCTAATACACTTAACTCAAGTTTCACAGTGTTCAAAACAAACATTTTGTTGTGAAAAGACCCGCCTCGGTGGCGTAGTTGGCTAACGCGCTAGTCATGTTAAGCTTGACTGCTGGGGACGGGGAGATCGAGGTTCAAATCTCGGTCGGTTTTTCCTAAATGGTTTTCCACTCTCCCTCCGCGCAAATGTGGATTCACTTCCTCTAATTCAACCTTCCCTTTTCCTAATCCATTAGCGTAGTTAGTACTTAAAGCATATAACTCGAACGAGTAGTAAGAAGCAGTGCTAAAATTATTATTATTATTATTGTTGTGAAAAGGTTTTGTTTTTAAAGCTATACATTAAGGCTTGGCTGATCAGCTCTTTGCTGATTGTATTATAAATCACTGCTGCTGATCATTTAGTTTATTTTCAATTCACACCACACATTAACCTAAACAAAAAACCTTAAGAGCATTGATACCCCTGAAATAATTGTCCCACATTTGCTGCTATACAAACCCTTTCTATTGTACTATGCTATCTAAGGGCCTTCAAAAGAGAGGTCTAATTTGTTGGCTCCTGTGAAGCTTATCATGGCAGAAACCTGCTTGGAGTAGTTTAACTGACAGCTATCAGTGGGGTGGAAGTAGAAAGCTTATAAACATTCTTTGTCAGCTTGCATTGAGCCTTGTTTGTTTCTTTAGCAATGTGTGACAATAAGTATAGTGGGCTCATAGTAGGAAGACATGTAGAGTGGGGTCACAGTAAGAAAAAACATTTCTAGAAAATAAAAAAATAAACATTATTTATTGCAGTCACTATTGAAAATTTATTATTATAATCATCATCATCATTATCCACCAAAAAGAATAGCAATCAATCCTTTTCATACTTTAATTTATTTTAAATTTGCCTATAGCTCGAAAATAATTGCTCTTATAAAAATATAATTTCCCATTAAAGATTTTTTATTTTTTAATCTTGACAGTCCTACATTTTTTCAACTATAACTATTTCATATTAAAGAGTTACAGAGATAATTATGATCAAACCGGTAAATTACCACTTATGTAAATTACCCTCAAAATCAATTAACAGGAAAATGAATCACCATCTTGTTTGTAGTGTTAAACAATGTCTAGAAATGAATTTTAATTAGAGATGTAATGATATCTGTTTTTCTCGATTCTGATTCTTGATTTCAATTCCCAAGTTCAACCTCAATTTTTTTATTCTCTTTTTTGTTTTCTTAGCCTTTCCTCTTTCTTTATTTTTTCCAATCTTACAACTTAATATAAACACATATTTATTAGTTAATTTTTTACATTATTATAATAGATAACAATTTTAATTTTAACCAAAAAAAAAAGATCCAACCTATCAGATATTAAATTATTTTACATAATTGATTAAATAATGTAAAAAAGACATAGTAAACAATTGTTGAAAACTGTATAAGTCCATTAAATTCACCAAATAGCGCTTTTAACTGACCAAAATAAATATAACAAATAAGGGCAACTTAATAAGAGAGAATCGAGTACTTCTTATTCTGAATTTTGCTGTTTAACTTAGTTGACCCACTTTCATTGACAGCTAAGAATTGAGTACCAAGAATCATAATATTAAGATTGATTCTTTTGATAATAGTAAGAAATGAGGTTATAGAAATATCAAAAAATCGAGTTTGACATTCCTTAATTTAACCAAAATTGTTAAAGCTGATTTTTAGAAAATCAGATTTTTCTCTTTTTGCCTTGAATTAAACTACTTTTAATTTTAGGGTTGGATATCTTATTCCAAAAACTCCTTGAGGAAAACTCATGAAAACCTTAAATACCAAGCTTAAGTCTGATTGGTAAAATTATGTCGGTTCTAGGCCGAGATACAAACAGAAGGCATCACAAAAAAAACTTTTTCAAATTTAGGTGGTCATGAAATATCTACATCCATCAAAATCTTGATTTAAATTTATTTTATGATCACAGCGATACATTCTCTTTCTGAATGGTCGTGAAAAAGTAATATGAGCTGCATAATACATTTATCTTATAAATAAACAAACGTAACTAACTATATTAGCCCTCATAAAAGACTCCTTGAGTGGCAGATCAACTATAACTGTCACCTTTCTACATTTGCTGTCAAGTCAAGCTAAGAGCTCTCAACGTTTGTAAAGGTCAACCGGCCTGACCTCTAGTCACAAGGCGAAAGTTGAGATGTAGCAATAAATAACAACCACTAAACCTCGTGTGTAAAATATACCGTCTTTACCTGAATCCAAGACAACGTAGGAATGAAAAAGTTGCTTGAATATTCTCACAAACCTTGCAGGCTTCTTTTACATGCCTCAACCAACATGGGGCTGGCAGCTTTACATCCTCTCCAAGGGAACTTTTGCAACAGATTTTTATCGCTCAAGAAAAATCTGTATACATTGGCTGAGTTTGAACCCACGAACATCAAGTCATGAGGAGAGTACTTTACCTCAAGTCCATTGAGGTGGACAGATTAAGCTTATAAACCTGATAAATAAATATACGTCTAAAGTAGAAATATACTTTCAATTTTCTTACCAGTTCCTGTCTCGTTCCCTCAGTCAAAATGTCATTTTAATGCGAGCCTATACAATATCGGATTTTTAACTATATTTGATATTTTTTTAACTAAACAAAAAGAAAAATAATATTAGAAACTTTATTTGCCGTTAATTAATATCTTAAAACTGAATAAAACTAATTAAAATTAGTATTTTGAGAGAGAAAAAACCCCACAAATTCTGAGCATTAAATTTTTTTTAGTTTTTTAAAAATCAAGCCGAGTTCGAGCAGTTACAAAAACTCAACTTGTACACCCCTGTAAAAAGTCTTATATTCGTGTTAGGACATAATAAATTTGGAAGTTTTGATTTGTATTTATTATCTAAAGAAGTGAAAGTTAATTGAAATGAATCTTAGACTTCATCATAGGCTTTTCTTTGCATTTTTCAAGTTTCCTTTTGACTTCACTTCACATGTGAGAAAGTGATCTTCACGCACCCCAATTGAACTGTTTTTAACTAGGAAGCCCACAAATTACTTTTAAAACAGGATTCTTGAAATACGAATCATGTTGATGATCAAAATAAATATAGTTTATCTGATGAGTCATTATATTCAGGATTGAAAAAGAAACTGTCAGGTATGTTTGATTTCACAGGAACGCCGCCGGGAAGATGAGCGACGGCGAGTGCAGGAAGGAAGAGGACCAAGAGATGAGATAAATGGCTCGGAACAATATGAAGGCTCACCAAGGTAACCATGTCTTAACTTGAGGAGTTACACAATGGCCAACTTATAATGCCATTCTCTAATTGATACTTTCTGGGTAAATGGCGTATATGTATCACACAAAATACAGGGGGAGGAGTGCTAGCCTTATGCTATAAGTAAAAGAAAAATATTGCATGGGTTTTCACAACTAGTTTTAAATTATATAAACTTGTCATTAGAGCAAAAATATAAAATCTTTCATTGACAATAGGGGCAATCACATTTAAAGAAATAAGTCCAGTGTGACCTGCCATCCTTAATATTTTTAAATTGTTATTTCAATAAAATATATTCAAGTTATGCCGATTATACAAAAGTGGAATGATATGCAGGGCTGGTCTAAGGCGAGTGCTACATGTGCAACCACACACAAACAATTCAGGGGGGCACCAAAATGGCCCAAAAATAAATAATTTTTGTTTTTATCTGGAAAATTATAAGTATGGTTAAAGGAAGTAATTTGTAAGAAGAATGCTTATTTCTTAAATCAATATCTACATCCATTCCAAACAGAATAATTTTTTATTTCAAATTAGTACATTAGAATACATTAACAAAGTAAATAAATTTTGAAGGTTGTTCGGTGTGACGCACCCCTGTCAACTACATTGGTGACGGGGCTATACTAGTTGCTGGGTCAAGACTGTACAGTCTATGAGTTAGGCTCAGGCCGAACCTTTGGTGGGAAGCAGGGGATTGGGTGTAGGTGTAGTGTTAGTTTTGATTCTCAGTCATATCATTCACCTAGTCTTCCAAAATTTCTGCAGCCGAAAATAGAAAATGGAAAGCAAAAACATTACAAGAAACTATGTCAAGCACTAAACTAATTTGTAACTATTTAATTAAAGCAAGCACTATTAAAGAAAGTGAAAATGAGATTGAAATTGAAACTCAATGTAACGATGATCATCTATTGAAACAGCGCTCAGAGGAGTACAAAGATTGCTCAGAAGATATAATAAATAATAATGCTGATGATTCTAACACAATGAAAATTACTGATCACAGTGATAAGAGTTATGTTACTGATACAATCCAAGAAATGGATAATTCATATTACAAATTGAAAGATCCAGCTAATTGGCCCAAACTACTAAATACAACTGAATGTGATTTTATTATTTCGCAAGAACCAATCTCAACAATGTTAGACAGTTACCCAACAGATGGTGCAAAAAAAAAAAGAATCATTTTCCAACTGTTCAGTCTCTGAACTGTATATATTTAATATTGTAAAATAGCCTCTGTGGAATAGTTTGTTTAATCTAGTTCATTTTGATTTAGTTCCCTATTTTTATTGGTTTGTATGTGTTCATTGTTCCTTGTTATTTTGTTCCCGCCGATTTTGAGTTTCCCTCTTTTTTTTGTGAGTGGAAAGGAGGGGGAAGGGAGGTCGTTGGTTGCTTTTTGAGTTCAGTTCAGTGTGGGACTCTGTTCGCGTTGGTTGTCAGCTATGACGTCCACAGCTTTTGCTTTGTAAATTCTTATTTATGTGTTATTCTGTGCTTCAGGCCCTAAAGGGGCCTCTTTGCTCCAAAACCACTGCCAATCTTCGAGAATTGCCGAGGAATTAACGACCTTGTTCCCTATTCCTTCCTTTTCTAACCCACAAGGTAAACCTCCATTTTCGCGGGACCTTATTTAGTAGAAGGTAAGCACTTGTCACATTGTTATATACAGTCCACCTTTTATCGGTTTGGTTGTTGTTGTTTTTGATGCTAATAGTTTGTTGACTGGAAAGAACACCAACCTATTTTATTATCGGCTTGCTTCCAACAGCGAGAAAATTAGAAGACGATGGTTAATGTGTTCCCAGTCTAAGGGAAGTTTATACTGTTTTTGCTGCAAAGTATTTAACACAGCAATCACTGGCACTACATTATCTAATGAAAATGGAAACTGTGATTGAAGGCACTTCCCAACATGAGATGTCCTCTGACCACTTAAAGTGCTATGAAAAATGAGTTGAAGCAGAAAGGAGGTTTAACACTGGCAAGGCAATTGATGACGAAAATCAAAGATTAATTGATCGGAAAAATGTCCTCACGGGAGATCTTTCCATCTTACCACCTTGCCCAACATAACATTGCTTTTCGAGGAACTCATGAAACACTCTACAGCAAAAACAATGGAAATTTTCTCTGGCTCGTAGAGTTGATTGCAAAATTCTATCCTAATATGAAGGAACATATTTCCCGAATTCTGGGGAAAGACGATCTCAGATGTGTAATATACTTGGGAAATAACATCAAAATGGTATACATAGGCTCTAGTTTTAAAATGGCCATATATATATTATGCTCCACAGTTTTTTCAGATAGGCAGGTGGGGGAGGAGGGGGGGGGGGCTGGGCGCAAAATGTGAGTTTTGCACAGACAAAATTTATGCCTTAGATCGGCCCTGATGATATACATGTCTGATACTTCTTTTAAAACTGTTTTGCATGAAGATATAATTGCATGTTTTTTATGGTTTCCTCATTTATATTTATCACTTTGTTTTATCTAGTGTATTACTGTATCTGGTTTGGTCTTCTTTTCTCGGGGGAGCTGAATTGTATCTCCTCGGAAGAGACTCTCTTCCGATACTTATGTCACAAAGAGCCTAAATGAAAATCCTGAATTGTATCTCTTTTAAAAATTGGAATTATATCTTCGAAATCCTGAATTGTATCTCCTCGGAAGAGTTTGAGTTGACTTTTTCCTGTCAACACTCAATATATATAATCCGGATAAGGGATCTTTGATTCATTCGTCATAGTTAATCTCAAGCTAGTTTTGACTTTGTGCAATGTTAAAAAACTAAACGATCTTGCTACAGTACATGTCACCCGCCTCGGTGGCGTAGTTGGCTAACACGCTAGTCATGTTAAGCTCGACTGCTGAGGACGGGGAGATCGAGGTTTGAATCTCGGTCGGGTGAACTGAGGGTGGTTTTTCCTAAATGGTTTTCCACTCTCCCTCCATGCAAATGCCGGTTCACTTCCTCTAATTCAACCTTCCTAATTCCTAATCCATTATCGTAATTAGTACTTAAAGCGTATAACCCGAACGGGTAGTAAGACGCTGTGCTAAATAATAATACAGTACATGTCTCTGGCAATGGTAGTTCATGATGATTGTGATTCCAGAAGCTGATATCAGTTGTGTATAGCAAATGTAAACTAAAATACTAATAATAAGTATTGCCACAATCATTTTAAAGCAGAAAATATGTTATTAAATGAATATTTTCGTTTATACTGAAACTTTACCTTTCAAAACACTTTACCAAAGTAACCCCTCAAATTTAGGGACATGGAACTTATAGAAAAGGATGGAAATTTTTCTTACTAAATTATGTCTAGGCCAAAATACCACACACATAAAAACTACAATCTATATTAAATATGTATCCAAAACTATTGCATTTATATAGCTAAATTAATAATAAAGCAATCAAAAATTACAATTTTTTTATAGCTATAAAGGTATGTTTTTGCTTGTTATGATTATAAAAATAAAATATGCCATCAATAATAAATACATTATAGGTACTAAATAAAATGATAAAATATTAGGAAAATGGTAGAGCACAAATAAAAGTAAAAACACTATAACACATGTGTGTGTAAATACTGTTAGTGTTTTTACTATGATTTGTGCTCTACCATTTTCCTAATATTTTATCATTTTATTTATTACCAAATGTTTTTGCTCCATGCACTTTATTTCATACATATCATAAATACATTAGTCATACATTTATTATGCCTAGCTTGGGGCAATATTATAAAATATAAATATGTTGTGAAATTATTTCGTTCTTTGAACTTAATCAAGACAACACATTATATAATCCAAAATGAGGCCAACCTGCTCCTGACAATATAAGGATTGACCACTTTTATATATTAGGTTACTATTTAAATACTATGTCAGCACCGTTTTTGGACCATCAATGTTTGATAATCCAAAGTGGGTGTACTGGATATAGTGTTTAACCTAATTAAACAATCATATCACTTAAACTATATTTAGGCTAGGGACTGTTCAACATAAAATTTGTTTTTGATCTTATGTTTGACAAAGTGTGTCTTAAGAGGAATGATTGATTAAATTAATTGATGGAGAACCAATTTATCGCTCAGAATAGTAGTTTCTGACAATATTTTAAATTCGAAAAATAAAATTAATATTAATATCATTTAAAGTTTTTAACTGACATTATTAATCTCATTGGTTTATTGAAATAAATGATTAACTATGAGCTCTAGATTTTTGTGGGTGACATATTAACTTGATACAAATGAGCATGTATAGTTTGAAATGAGATTGTAAAGTAGATCTGCATTTTGAGCAACAAACATTTATTATTAAAAAGAAACCTGTCTTTCTAGCGTGTGTGTATTTATTAATTTAATTTTCATCTTGTTAAATAAATAATCTTATTTTAAATTTTAAAGTGTTTACCACCTTTTCACCCCCAGGGTATTGACCTAGTGTGGCACCTAGAAAAATACGGCCCTTGTTTGAACACTTTAAACATTTACTGTGGCATGCTAAAATATTTGTATTGATTATATAGTCAAGTCATGACATAAATATTGTTTATGTATCTAAATATATGGTACAGAACTCCGCATGGACTTTCTCATTCCATTGTTTAAAAATTGAGATATTTACTCAATCCTCATAATATATGTGAAATGAAATAGTAACTATACATTAACAAACAAACCTGAGCACAGATTGCGGTATACTTCTGTAAAAACTTTTTTCATTCCCGGTTTTAAGTTTTATTTTGGAGAATTAATGTCTTCATTTGTATATCTGCAAAAATAAAAAATATCGATATTGGGTCCCCAAGAATCAACACTTCGTAATAAAATTTTAATATTTTATTAAGGGTTGCACATCTTATGGTTATTGTGTACCGCCGCCCTTACTCTTCCTCGAAGAATAAGGCTGGCGCACAATAAGAAAAATAAACCAAAATAATAAATGTAGTAAATTTGCAGAGGGCGGTGAGAAATGCAAGAGAAAAGTAAACAATGCCAGTTTACTTATTATGTCCTGGAACTCGTACTCCAAAAACATTAATTTTTGAACACCAAAAGGATGACCTAAGCAGGAAACTAAATTATGAAGAAATATGTCAAAAATAACATGGTGTAGTTTTATTGATATTGACTAATAAATTTGAACAGAATACATAAAATAGAAAATGAGTTATTTGTACAATTGGAATAGTATACTATTTAGTGAAGCTATTAGTATACGACAGTATATTAAAAAAAGGAACAATGGACTCTACAGGCCCGCAAGGCCAATGAGTTAAATTACGGAAAATATTACCATACAAAATCTGGTCGTACAAAACAAACTTACTCCTTCCGAGTAATAACATTAAAGTTTTGCCATATAGGCCAAAAGGTAAAAAGGAGTCAATGATACAATTACTTGTTACTCTGTGTTGACAACATGGAAAACTCCCATTTGCCTGATGGGCAATTTAGATAAACATTCGTCTGTTAAATTTGACTCAAGGTAAGTTTTAAATATTCCAAGACTAGAATAGTTCATGACCTCCACAATGACGCTAGAAAATGTTAAGTCCAACAAAAATAAGACATATTCGCAACAAAAGGTTCGAACTTCAATATTCTCACTAAGTCCAAGTGATCTATAAAATATATAATTTAAAGTAAGACAAACGGATATTATGTTCGGTATTCTTGGAATATTTTCGGAGTCTTAACGATTAACCATGTTTACAATATAAACTTTATGCGAAGATTCTGCATTTGATACCTCCTAAGTCCTAAAACATATGACATATTTATACTTTAAATATTCTGTAAAGATTCTAAACTTGACATTTTGAATATTACGTAAAGATTCTACATCTGACATATTTATACTTCAAATATTCTGTAAAGATTCTAAACTTGACATTTTGAATATTACGTAAAGATTCTACATATGAAATATTTATAAGCCGGATACGACGCTTCTAGCATTTTCAAATTATAATTGTCGAAAAAGGTTTTTCCGTACCTTGAGACCCAAGGTATGTCCAAGGGGACGGCCCTGCCGAGAGAAGTGAAAAACATCACGGACAACACAAGTATATATACAATTATACCAACTCAGAGAGGAGGATAAGGGGTGACTACAAACATAGGAAAACAAGGCACATTGATGAGAGGGAGGGGATAAAAATGTACTTGCGTAGAGCTAAAATGAACATTCTCGATGAATTACACTCTTACCGCGCATGCTCGCCACACACCCATTCGCACCCCGCCATGAGGGATAGAGCATTTTACTGGTTCAATGTTTATTCCTCGTTCAGACGAACAATATTTTTGTGGAGGAAGGACGCCTTTATTCTTGCGTATGGTAAACAGTCAGTTGGCGCAGCACTGTGGGGGACTTTTGGTGAGTTTCTTGAATTTAGAGTCTTTTTTTTTCGAGCATATATTTCCAATAAATGCTACAATTGCATTATGATTAAATCCCTCATGTATCAATTTGGAGCAATAAAATAGGTAAATATTAACTATTGAATATAAATAAAATGATAGAGATGGATCATTGTTGTACAAACTTTTCCCCTAAGAGGTTAAAGGAAAAAAAAAACTTTTTCAAAGACTTACTAATATTTACTCAATATATGGCATTAAAGAATTATTGCGTTAAAACTTAAGTTGTATCTCTTTACAACTAAAGCTCACAAAATTGTATGAATATATTTGACAATATCTCAAAAATTATTGGTTTTATAAAAATATATTTCTAATAATAGTTTTTATTATTAATAATACTACAATTTTGCAATGATAAGTTATTTTGTATCCCAAATAGTTGCGGAGTTACAGATATTTCTGCTTCATATAGTACAATAAAAGGGATTTTTACATGAAAATTAAAATAGCCATTTTATTTATACTCTTAATTAATACCTAAATACAAGTTTTAATCAAAATCGTTTAAGCCGATTTTGAGAAAACAAATTTTCTCTTTTCTCCCTTTATTTAACTACTCTTAATTTTAGGGTTAAACACAGGGGTGTCTTAAGGGTCGGGCAAATCGGGCGTCAGCTTGAGGGGGCACCAAACAGAGCACCAACATAAGCTAACATAATTTTTGAATGTTATGAAAATAATCTCCAAACCTGACAACTTCAAATTTAACATAACGTAGTGGAGATGCTAATGTTTTGTAATGTGTTTAATGTTTGATAATAAAATGGACTTAGACATAATGGTAATTTTTTTGGTCAGTAAAATTGGATAGTGTGTCACTCTTTAAAATGTTGTTGTTGTTAAAAAACTGTTTACAAAACATGGTCTAATAGTTTCCTTTGTGTTCTATAAAAATATGTTTTGAATAATTTGTCTTATTTCGTATCTCAAATAGTTACAAAGATATGATCAAATTTGGAAAGTCACGCTTCTGTAAAATTACCCTCAAAGTCATTTTCACGGGGAAGCAAGAGTTTCAATTTTGTTTTTTAATATTAAACAGTGCCTATATAAAAGATGTAATAAAAATAATTAAAGCGATTTTTGACAAAATTAAGTTTTTCTCTTTTTTCCCATCAGTAAACTATGGTATCCTTAATTTTAGGGCTCAATATCTAATTCCAAATTTTACTTGGGGGAACCTTATGAAAATCCTAGATACCAAGTTTTAACCTGATCGGTAAAATGGTTTCTGTTCTAGGCTGAGACGCACACCCATACACACACAAGGCATCATGAAAAACACTTTTCCGGTTTCAGAGGGTCATGAAATGTTGACATTTATTAAAATCTCTAGTTCAATTTTTTTTATGATCACAATAATTCTCTCTCCGAGGTGTCAAGAGATAGAGAGTAGAAAGCATTCACAAATGGAGTTATTTGTCAATACTTCTTCTCCCATTAGTTTTACAGTAAAAAGAGCCATAACCAATATTTAATGTAATTAAATTATATACTATATATATATATATATATATATACTAGCAAAACCAGTGCGATAACACACTACAGAAAACAAAATTAGTAGTAAAAGAAATATTTAATGTGTGATCATGATCCAATTAAATCCCCCCCCCTTACATACACTCTTTCCTGGGATCACAATTAATATTTAAAGTGTTCAGAAACTGATGATTATCTGGAGTGGTCCTTTTACATTCCTTAGAATTTCATTTTTCGACTAGCGTCTAAAAATTCTAAATTTCAAATCTTAATGTTGTTACCTGAAATCGTAATTCTATTCCCACCAAATTTAAATTTTCTACATGAATCCCAATTAAAAATGTTATATTTTCATTCTTTTACATAAAAGTTTAATTTATAATAATTTTGGAAATTTAGTAGTCTCAACCTCTTTCTCCAACTCACTCTTATTGACAAAATAAAACTTTACGGTATTGCTTGACAATTAAAGAGTTTGAAATGGGGTTGGTCAAAATAGGATAAGATACAATAAAGTTAATAGCCGGACCATAATTTTGATATTTTTTATTTGGCCTTTTTTGTCAAAATAAAGCAGTCACGCATTGTTTGACCTAATTATAAATCGTTTAAAACTTTTGTTGTCCAAATCGGTTAATAAATGACAACGTTCATCACTGAAAAAAATTATGTTCACTTAGTATCATTATATATGGGGGAGGGAGGCTCAAAATGTACAGAATTATTAGAAACAACTACATTCCAGTGTGGTATAAAACTGAAATTTGGCAGGCATGTGAAAATACTAAATCCAAATAAGTATAAGTTTCTAAACCTTGTAAAATGGGACTCCAAGAAATTGAAATATATGTAATATACTCATCAATGTCTTATAGATAAAGTGAAGTATGGGGGGAAAATAGCTCAAAATTAATTAAACCACACTAATTTATGAATAGGCCTAATGCAGTCAGTGAATATCTAAAACTAAAATATAAATTTACAATGAATGCTGATAAATAAAATCATTACATTAGTTTTACTTCTCCCCAAATTCAATTTGAAAGTAAATATTATGTTTTCCAATGAGTTCATTTCCCCCAAAATTAATAAACATTTTTCAAATTCTAGTGCTAGTGGTTGAAAAATACATAGTGTATGACCTAAAAATCAATTATTCTTTTTAAATCTTTTATTGTAAAAGTACCATAAAGTTTCATTTTTGGCATATTATTTATACATGTATTAAACAGATGTAAACATTACAGGTTCCATAGAATGGGTAAATAAATACACAAACATAATAATTATAAATACACAAATACTGTGTTTTCTGTTAAAATGCTAAAATACATATTACAATGTTATTTTAATTTTGTTAAACATATACGAAAATAACAATCCTCTATAAATTGTTTCATTTACAATGATTTGATTGATTTTACCCTATGCTGCCCTCTATTATTTATGAGCTGTACTAAGCACAAATCAAAGTTTGTCGCTTGTTATGTTATCTAGCAGTCTTATGACAAACTAAAGCAATCTGAAATGTTTCCGCTTTACTTATATTTTATGAGCATAAGAATTCAAACTTAAGTTTGTCTACTTAGAGATACAACTTAGTATTTTCATTTTTGGCTGTTTGTGTGTAAAGGGTTGGAAGAGAGTCTCTGCCGAGGAGATACAATTCAGGATTTTGGAGATATAATTCCAATTTTTAAAGGAGATATGAATCAGGATTTTCATTTTGGTTGTTTGTGTCTAAAGTATTGGAAGAGAGTCTCTGCCGAGGAGATACAATTCAGGATTTTGGAGATATAATTCCAATTTTTAAAGGAGATATGAATCAGGATTTTCATTTGGGCTATTTTGTCTAAAGTATTGGAAGAGAGTCTCTCCCGAGGAGATACAATTCAGGATTTTGAAGATATAATTCCAATTTTTAAAGGAGATATGAATCAGGATTTTCATTTGGGCTATTTTGTCTAAAGTATTGGAAGAGAGTCTCTCCCGAGGAGATACAATTCAGGATTTTGGAGATATAATTCCAATTTTTAAAGGAGATATGAATCAGGATTTTCATTTGGGCTATTTTGTCTAAAGTATTGGAAGAGAGTCTCTCCCGAGGAGATACAATTCAGGATTTTGAAGATATAATTCCAATTTTTAAAGGAGATATGAATCAGGATTTTCATTTGGGCTATTTTGTCTAAAGTATTGGAAGAGAGTCTCTCCCGAGGAGATACAATTCAGGATTTTGGAGATATAATTCCAATTTTTAAAGGAGATATGAATCAGGATTTTCATTTGGGCTATTTTGTCTAAAGTATTGGAAGAGAGTCTCTCCCGAGGAGATACAATTCAGGATTTTGGAGTTATAATTTCAATTTTTAAGAGAGATATAAATCAGGATTTTCATTTGTGCTGTTTGTGGTAAAAGTATCGGAAGAGAGTCTCTTCCGAGGAGATACAATTCATTCGCCTCCTTTTCTTTATAGTAGGCCTACTAACATAATCAGTTTTCCACTAACTTCTATTGATATAATGTTAATAAAACTAAAGCCGGACATATATATAGATATATAGATATAGATATATATACAAACCTCCAGAGAGCATTGGAGAACGAGATAAAAGTTGGGGGTAAACATGGATCACCAAAGGGGGGGGAACTCACATGACAACAGAAACCTCTACCATAAACACCAATCATCCTGACGCTTTGAGAACGTGGAAGAACATCTCTTCGCATGGTGGTCGCCAATCGAAACTAGAGAGCATCAGCTAGTTTTTCTCACGGCATGCTTATGCTTGGTAGTGTTTATGTTTTCTTCCCGAATCGTAGTTATAGACACAGGGCTGGTAAAACGGGGTAATTTGTATACATTTTTCTTAGTCTATTCTTCTAGAATTGTAGCCAAATGCTACAGTACTTTATTACATTTATAAAATCATCAAAATGAAAAAGTTTTCCTAGAGGTGTGATGGAAGGGGACGCGAGGAGAAAAATAAAACATTGTTTTCACAGTTTTTATGGTAAAACATTTTTTTTTGCCCAAAATAAATAAAACATTGCTCCAATACAAACATAGAATTCAATTATCTTCACATGGTGACCTAAAAATTTCTTGGATTTTTTTCAAGAATGTTCTAGAATTCAATGACAACTTTTTCTCTTCATGTAAAAAGTTTGTTAGATAATGCCACCATGCTCATGACAGATATTCAACATGTGAAGAAAATTAAACTCTGTGTTTTTATTGAAGCAATATTTTATTTATTTTGGGCAAAAAAATGTTTTGCCATAAAAACTGTGAAAACATTGTTTTATTTCTCGCATCCCTCTCCATCATACCTTTAGGAAAACTTTTTCATTTTGATGATTTTATAAATGTATTATAAATTTAATAAATTCCCATCCATGAAATGGCGATATTTAATGAAGTCACTAATTTAATGGATGCCTAGTGAAGAAAGAAGCAATTATCACATATTCTATTAAAAACACTTGCAGAGTGCAAATAGTCTGCTAAAAGAGGACCTACCTTAAAGAGTTATATTATATTCACTTATTGTGGCTTCAGTTTTAATGAAATGATTGTAACAGCTTTAAAACACTTTTCTTCTAATTTTATTTATTGTTACAGAATATAATAACTGACCATATTTTATTTCTTGATTCACTTGCAACCTTCACCTGTGCATGCATTACCACTACTAACCCTCTCTTTTGGTGGCTTTGTGAACTTAGTAGGAAGACTCTCGGCTCTATGCCTGCAGTTTATCAACCAGTGTTTGCTCCTCGTGCTTCAACTAAATCTCCTAGTCATAACAGGTACTAATCATGTCTATAGCTTTTCAACACGCTTCTTTTAACTTCTTAGACTATATTGTTAACTGTACTGTTAAAACTTCTTAGCGGTAGCTAACAGTATGGAGGGACGATAATTACATTTTTACTGTAGGACAGGGACAGGACAGGAAATTAATTAGTCAACATGTCGGAATCCAGACAAGACAGGAAGTTATAAAAATGACACCTCATAATATTTTTAGATTAAAAAATAATATATATTGATTTTTAAACTAATATGCCAAGCCTTACAAAAGCTATAACATTATTAAGTGTAATATAAGTAATAAAATACTATTATAACATTATAATAAAAATAGGGGTGTACCAAAAGCATTTTTTAGTGAATTGAATAGCAAAATTTTCAATAAATATCATATAATACAAATCGAATCATTGATTTTATTACATTTTTGATGAAAATTATTTCTCTTAGTTCATTTCTTTTGAATATGATGTTTCATATATAACTATTTTGCAGAGTGCAAAAAATAGTACATAATATAATGTTTGAAACCAGTTAAATGTTGCTTAATTTAATTAAAATCTCTTAAATACTATATAGGTTTGAATCCCCAAAATGCTATCGACCCTTTTAAGGTTAATTTGGTTTGACACCCACTACATTTCCTCTTGATTTGAATCCACCAAAAGTGTTCTATGTTTGAAAACCCTTGAGTATACTCGGTCTGACACACCTTTAATCTCTATTTTCTCTCTGGAGATTCCCACTCATAAATAATTGACCTTGACCAATTAAAGTTTCCATGCCCAATTTCTATTGTAGTTCTGCAAATAATCTTAATTTTCCCTTGATCATAGCTTGTTATCAAGTGTGTTTTTTCATGTAAAATAAGTTATAAAGTATTATGTTTTATTCGTCGTGATCCAACATTTCTAAAAGTATTGTTATTCATTATTTCCTTAAATCTACTAATTCTGTTCTCTCTTATAGATTGAACACATTGGATGTACCTGTTCCTGGTAGTATACAAAAAGCTGGTAGTGTGTCTCAACTCTTTGGTGATCAGATGAGGCGAGGTAATTTATTTGATGTGCACTTGTAAACAAAGTAAAATGATCACAGTTCGATAGATTCATTACAAGTACAAAGCATGTGGTTACCTGGTTTACAAGGATTCTGGAGTTTTTGGTTCAAATGTGCTTGAAAAATGATTAGAATGGTTTTTCTATAAAACTATTTTGTTATTAACTCAACCATCACAATTTGACTGCACAACTTTAACACGTGCATAGTTATAATCTACAAAGAATGATTCATTGATTAAAATAATTTAAAATCATAACATTTGATGTGCTATTAATGGTCAAACTTGCTATTTTATGATTTTTGCATACCATTGTAAGGTATATACCGTATTTACCCGAATATAAGACAAGGCTTATTTTCACTTTTTGACCTTGAAAAGTCAGGGGTCGTTTTATATTCGCGCATGAAGAAAAATGTTGGTATAAGGTCAACATTTGTATGTTGTATAGTACTGATATATGTTTATTTTACAAATTAAAGGCATGTACTTGTTTAAATTCTAATACAAACCAGCATTTTTTCGTTTTAGCATATATTCACTTAGTTAAATATTTTATGTGGGTTGTTTTCAGCAATACGATGTATTGTACTAAGGACGCCCATGTTGGCCACTTTCATAGCTCAATAACTATACTAATAACTTGAAATAGTTAAAATGATGGTAAAGCAACGAATAAATACAGGAAAAAAAAATCTTATAGCTTAAAAATGAATTGTAAATTGTGTTTTCCATGCCGTTGTAGTTCTAAAAGACAACCGACAATTTCATGTAATTTATAGAAGGAATGCTGTAATGACATTGGCGCATTGTCACTGGTTGATTTCTAACCACTCCCTATCGACCATTATCATTTCACCATCTAAATCTCAGTGGATATCCTCAATCTATTCTTAAAAATAGTCAACAAGATGGCGTACCTAAACATTACAACTAAAGCAATGTATAGTTTTAACGCCAATGCGTAATATAAAAGAGGAAGTGACTAGTCACGTACCATGCATTTTTATAACATTCCAAACACGCAAATACAATTAGACCTTATCATTCACGATATTTCACAAAGTGTCCGGAAAAATATATCGAATAGTTATTATCGATATATCACTATGAAGTACTATAGCAAATCCTATACAATGATATTTTTTTTAACATTTGGCGTTGGAGGGGTATGAAGGAACGGCTGAAATGTGTTCGTTCCACAAGGAAATTTTTTCATGGACCAAAAGTGGGGCATCACCTCGAACTAGATGATGCGATTCTTGAATTCGTTTTAGAAAATCGTCATAAGGGTTTTGGAATTTCTATAGAAAATATCTGAATGAAAGCATTGGAAGAAGCAACTATTAGAAAAATACCCAGACAGGAATTCAAAGCAAGTGTTGGTTGGGCAGTAAGATTAATGAGGCAGAAAGGGCTCTGCTTACGAAGGAGAATGTCGTTATCCCAGAAGCCGCCAGTGGACTATGAAAAGAAGCTTGTGCAGTATCAAAGGCACACAATTAAATTACGGCATAAACATCATCATTTGTGGGGTCAAGTGGGAAATACAAATGAAACCCTGGTGTATTTTGACATGTCTGCTAATAGAAGAGTGGCTGGAAAGGGTTCTAAATCGGTTATTTTCAAAACATCTGGAAATGAGAAGCTACGTGTTACAGTCATGCTGGCACTGTTGGCAGATGGCAGGAAGCTACCATTATTTGTCATTTTAAAAAGAAAGAATTTACCAAGTGGGGTAATCTTTAAATGTAATGAAACCGGGTGGATGACAGAAGATCTAATGGTTTAGTGGCTTCAAGAAGTTTGGGACAGGCAACCAGTAGCCCTACTAAGGGAAAGAGGATTGCTAACCCTTGATGCCTTTAGGGATCATCTTAAAGAAAAGGTAAAAAATAAAGTAGCATCTTTAAACTCAAGACTTATTAGTAATTCCAGGGGGCATGACCTTACAATTACAAATTTGATGTTGCAGTAAATAAATCTTTTAAGCACCATCTCCGACGCCAATATGAAGATATATAATACCATAATAATAATTGATTCATCCATGAGATGATATTTCTTGGAATAAAACATGCATTGCGTCAATGAAAATTTAATTAACGTACAGTATATGAATAATATTATTTTAAGTTTTATTTTTAGTGACTAAATATTGACTACTCTAAAAATTAATAAAAAGATTTTTCCTTAATTTCAAGTTTTCAAAATGGGTATTGTCTTATTTTCGAGTCGTCTTATATTCGGGTATACATGATAATTAATGTAAGGGGCTGAAATTTGGTATAACTTGACATTCATGAGGTGTACACAATGAAATATTTATATTATTAATTATAATGTTTGTAACAATACTGATTTGGACTCCTCTCATATATTAAAAAAGTCATGGACGAAGTGCATTTTTCTTTAAAGTATTGTATGTAAAATATCCTTTCAATACTTCATCCATTGAGAATCACATGCTTTTCAGAACTGATGTCAATATATTGCACCATCAAAACAAAATCAACTCCGTAGTATTTACCAAAAAAGCAAGTGATGCTAGCTCCCTATACCCAATAGGAAGCTAGCCTTCATAACACCTGTCGCCAGGACTCTTTCAATTCGTTGGTTCTGACACTGGTCACGAGTGGTCCAAGGGACAAGGGTTAGGACATATATAAGCTGCTTGTGCGTATGAACACACACAGAGAGAATACCAATACAAAGAGAGTACCAATACAAATTAACAGTGGCGGTCGCATAAATCTAACAAATTATTATCAGTGCTGGTAGCATAAATATAGCAGTAGTATTAATTTACTATAAGCTGTATCATATAAACTTATATCTCCGTGCCAAAGATAAAATAACTTTAATAAATTGTGTGCAACATTAAAGTTCTTATTTATTCAGTTAAAATATAATATAATAAAATAACGTAATTCTGTATCAATATAATCGGCGCTCGATCACGGGACTATAAATACCCGCTTTAATTAGTGCTCGATCACGGGGGAATTATCAGCTAACTAAACAGTATCACTTCAACTGGCGCCCATCGCCGATCTATAACTTTTAATCGACGCCCAACGCGGACCGATTAATTCAATATCGTTATAATTGACGCTCAAAGTGGGGTGATTAATTCAATATCAATATAATTGACGCCCAACGCAGTCCGATTAATTCAATATCATATTATCTTAATAACATTAAGTATTATATACATCTATATATTTATTGAAATTGTGCAATAAAATGTTGATGTTCGAATGACCTTAATGACAGAAGTAAGGGCATTTTTAAAAAAGGGGGTGGATCCGAGTATAATGCCAATAGAAGTATTTCACTACTACCAAAACATGCTATAAAATTTAATTCAACATTATTTTAATGAGATTCTGGATATCATCAGTGTGGCTTTTTACAAAATATATTAACAATGAATCAGATGTACACTATTTGGTAAATATTAGGAAAAAAGTGGGAATACAGCATGACTTCATCATTTATACATAGATTTTAAAAAGGCATACAATTCTGTTATAAAAAATAATATGAAATTTTAGACAAGTTTGGAATATCCGAAAATGTTGTCAATCTAATTGAGGTATGTTTAAGTGAAACACTCGGCAGGATATGGGTTGGATGTCACTTATCAGGTGCGTTTGAAATACATAATGTGTTGAAACTCTTTATTCTAGCCTTAGAGTGTGCATTTAAGGCAATGCAGGAGAGTAGGGAAGGGTTGACATTTTGAGCAATAGTAAAGAAGCTGTTGCAAGTAATTCAGACATTTTATTAGAAGCTAGTAAGGAAATAGGTATAGAAGTGAACGCTAAATAGACTAATTACCATGATAACACAGAGAATGCAGATTGTGGACGATAATTTAGAAATAACTGCAAACAACATATCATTTGACAGGGTTAATAAGTTTAAATATTTAGAAGAATTTTTAAACAGCAATAACAATATTAGATAGGAAATTAGGAAAATAATACAGTCGGGAAATGAATGCCTTAACTCGGTCAGTAAGTTGTTGCCATCTCACCTGCTGTCAAGGAATGTAAAACTCAGAACATACAAAACAATAACGTTTTCAGTTCACTAAGGTTGGGAATCATGGTATCTTACCTTACATGATGAAAACAAATTTAGAGTGTTTGAAAACAAGCTGCTGAGCAAGATATTTGTTTTAAAAAGCGATGAGGATAGTGGGGAATGAAGGAGGTTACATAATGATAATTTACATATCCTGTACTCATCACAAGACATTGTTAGGATAATCAACTCTCATAGATTATGGTGGGCAGGATATGCAGCGCAAATGAGAGATTCTAGAACCTTGTTGAGGGTAGTAACTGACCAACCCATTGGGAAGACCTTGACGCAGATTGAAGGCTAATATTAAAATGGATCTGAAACAGATTGGGTGCACAGAAGTGGACGGGATAGAACTAGCTTAGCATTAGGGGGCATACTTTTTTAAGTTGGGCAATGAACTTTCAAGTTCCTAATAATATAGAGTAATTAAGGGTCGGATATTAGTTTTTGGCTATGTGGTGATCTGCTGTAGAGTGCTAATTATTTTAGTACTATAGTAGTCTGTATGACATATTAATAAAGAATCATTGATGGTCTGAAATATTTACTGGCTATTGACCTACCTTTTCATTCACATATTTTTAGTCTAGATTTGGTGATTTATTGATGGCTAAGCTCTTATTTATTAGGTTGTGAAGAGCAACACATTAACTTGTTGATTTCAATTCAGTTAGCAGTGTACTGGTGCAGATAACGATGAATCGTTACTGGGCAATTATTAGTGCATCAGCAATTAATTGTAATCAGCGATTATTATGTCGATTAATCTTTCTTTTTTTTAAGTAAAATTTAAAGCAAAATGTTCTAGGTGAAAATTTAGTGATCAAAATCGAAAGAAAAAAAAATATATATACAGTGTATGCACTGCTTCTGGGTTGCGGGTTATGCAAAGATTACAACACCAGGTTAAGAAATATAAGTTCATACTATTGATAAAACTAACAATCTAGTTCCAAATTTCGCCGGCTAGGTATAAAATATTTTTTTTTATACATAAAATCTTTTTTGTATTAATTACATTAACTGTTATCATTCTATTAAGCATATTTTCCAATAACTATTAATAAATATTGATGATTGGGTTTAATCGGTGTTAATAATCGTAGCATGAACAATTATTTTAAACAATCGGTTTTACTGCATCAGTACACCTCTAATTTCAGTACAAATACTTTGGTAAATCATCTTAGAACCTTAACTCCACTTAATTATGTTAGTATTGAATAGGGATAACATATGACTCTAAATTGTGATAGTGCATTGTGTAATATTTGTGTGGCTCAGAAATCAAACGTGCTGAGAGTATGAAGGTTGAATTGAAGAAACCCAAAAGAACACCAAGTTTCACAACTCGACGACGTACTCAAAGTTTCCGCAAGTTGCAGCGTCTGGAACAACTTGACCAACTGCCGCCGGTTGAGATCCAAGGAGTCTTGGATAGGAAACATGAGCTCCAAAGTGGGGGGAAGAAGGCCCCTGTTCGTTCGTGGAAAACTTATTATACTGGTGAGGACACGTGTTTAGCATACCTGGCTAGGTATTCTCACTCTCTATTAATTTTAGTTATTTCAAGTTTAAATTATCATTCATTACAGAGTTTTTGGGTTACTTAAATATAAATTATTTTTCTCTTTAATTTTGCTTACTTCCATTACTGTTTACAACCTGAGTCTGTTTTTTATTCAAGCCATATATTTTCCACTTCCAGCTTGCTAGGCTTGTCATAGCTTCATATGTCTTATAATCTATCTTAAGACTAGGACAGGCACAACATCCAGTCCCCAGCCGTTAATTCAGCACTGTGAAAGGGTAAACTCACATTTCATCAATGATAAATTGTTCAGCCTTGCCAGAAATCAAACCTGGGACCCTTAGCTCAATAAACAAACACACAACCAACTGAGCTAAAGTGTCGGATTTTCCCATAATATATAATGTTTTTATTTGATAAAGTTTTACTATCACACAAAAAACTATTTGGAATGGAACACTAAGCTAAATCTTGGTTTGTACTAGGAGGGATAGCCAGTTCACTTACCTGAGTGATACTGTAATAGAAATAGTTTAAATAAAACACTAATAAACACATTAAAAAAAAAATTAAGGATAAGCTTTCACTACCACGAGTCGATTTGCAAGTTTCAGAGATTAAACTGGGGCATTGGCTGAACCGCAAGGTTGACTTTCAACAACTAATTTTATTTTCTAGTTAGTCTAACACTAAATAGATGGCAGTAATTGGAAAACCTAGATGGAAACTAATCAGCTGTGAGCTTTAATAATATAAATTATTATTGTGTCTTCCAAATGGTGATATTACAAAATTAATACAATTCGCACACTCCTAGTTTCTTGCTATGGATGACTCATATCTTACTCTGTGAGATGTTGTTCAGAAATACCTTTACTTCTTGGTATGTTGTTCAGAAACACCTCTACTTCTTGGGATGTTGTTCAGAAACACCTATACTTATTGAGGTGTTGTTCAGAAACACCTCTTCTTCTCAGGATGTTGTTCAAAAACACCTCTACTTCTCGAGATATTATTATTATTATTAGCACCGCGTCTTACTACCCGTTCGGGTTATACGCACTTACGCTAATGTGTAATGTTAGGGTGAGTGTGAGATGAAATGGAGGACCTACAGTTTAACGTGGAATCCGAACCACGGTGGAGGCCTGGCATTCTCCACATTCACAAGATGTCTTGTCAGAGGTGAAGGAAGGGTTTGGTAATCAAATAAATCTGTGCCGAGACAGGGGATTGAACCCCGGACCCCAGCACAGAAGTCGGGATGTTGTTCAGAACTACCTCTACTTCTCGGGATGTTGTTCAAAAACACCTCTACTTCTCGAGATGTTGTTCGGAAACACCTATACTTCTCGAGATGTTGTTTGGAAACACCTCTACTTCTCGGGATGTTGTTCAGAAACACCTCTATTTCTCGGGATGTTGTTTGGAAACACCTCTACTTCTCGGGATGTTGTTCGGAAACACCTCTACTTCTCGGGATGTTGTTCGGAAACACCTCTACTTCTCGGGATGTTGTTCGGAAACACCTCTACATGTAAATGACAATACTATAAAATCCAGTTTAAGTCACAATATTTTTTTATATCTAACAAAACGTTAATTATATTTCTATAGGAACTTAGAATTTATGTAAATATGGGGGAGGGGGGAATTCACACCAAAATGTGAATTGTATAAAATTCGATCTTGTAATTTATTTTTCTTATATCATAGATCAAGTTTAAATTTTAATTTAAGTTTTAAATAAAGAATATCTCAACCATTCCCACTTGAACATACTCATCCTCTTAGCCTCTGGTATTTCCAGGAACAATAAACTCTTTTTCTGACGGGTTCAAATACAAATCCCTGAAAGACCATTGACGATGGCCAGCCTGGACTTTACTTATGTGGTAGTGCTTTCGAGCAGAGAGTAACACAACTCTCAAGATACATAAAGTTATAACTAACTTTGATATGGTTATGATTGCAGTGTTGTGTGGGCAGCTGTTGTGTTTCTTCAAGGATAATGATGACTTCTCAGCAAGTAAGGCAGCTACAGCGCCCATCATCATATTCAAGGCAAAGTGTGAGAAAGCTGAGGACTACACCAAGAGAAAACATGTCTTCAGGTAGAATCTGGCTTAGGGTCCTTTTATGCACCTCAAACCATTGCATTCTCAAATTCGTGCTATCATGTCCTACAAAACACCAATGTCAAAAAGTCACAACAATTTTCAAAGTACATGGTTATTTTCTCTTATATTGCTTGGAAAAAGATGGAAGATGATTCACCTACTAAATTAATTATAGATGAGTTTAAAAGGAGAAAAAAAGTGATTTGTGATCCATCCTTAAGGAGTACAAAAACAGAAATATAAAGAATAGTACTGGAAAAAAAGCTCATTGAAAGTCATTTTCTTAACTTTAATGCACATTGAAATGTACAACACTTTAAAAACACTGGCAGCACTCACACAATTTATCCGACCCCCGCTACTTTTTTTTTATTCAAGACAAATGTTGCATGTATAGAATAAACCTACAAAAAGTGCAGCAATCTTTTATCGTGTGTCTCGTGACATTAAATTCATGCATAGAAGTGTCCTTAAGCTTCTGATGCTTCTAACATCCACTCACACAATATTGTAAAAAGTATACCACTGTATGGCTTAAACTTCAGTGATAGTAAATCTACTATTTATTACATTATGTGCCAAAAGATAAATGGCTCCATTAAAGGCCTATACACTCACCAGAAAACTGTAGGCTTCAAAGTTCACAGATAAAACACAAAAAACACATAATTATGAAATTATCTGGTTACATCAGTTCCCTTCTTCAGCGAAGAGAGTAAAACACAGACTGGATATGGCAGTATGGCTAGAGGTATGTCAAGGTCACTTAGAACTGTTGTTGCCTGTCTCTTGGTTTTTAAAAAAAATGTTAAGGGAATAAGAAATATTTCAATTTTTTTCCTCTTCAAAATATGTCAGCTCCGATTTATTTCCCACAGGTTGATGAAACATTATAAAAAGGATGCAAGCACAGAGACTGAAGGTTCTTCTCTACACATGTTCCTATGACAGAATATTTCTGCTTTTAGGTTGTGCTGCACAGATGGTTCAGAGTTTTTGTTTCTGGCAGAAAAAGAAAGACAGATGGAGGACTGGATTAACAAAATTTCCTTCCATGCCCAACTTCCTCCCAGTTTGCAGCTTCTCAGCTATGATGATTCACATAAGGTCAGTGCACTTTTTGTGAAAGATAAATTAAATAATATTGTTCATCTTATCCAAGCAATCTCTGTTGAAAATATATATTGATTTACTCATATTTGTAAGAAGACATAGGAAAGGTGGGTCGAAACACATAAAAAGGACAAACACAATATGGCTCTTACAATGAAAATAAGAACACAGTTCACACTTTACATTGCTGCTGTTGGACAAAGAGGTAATGGTTGCCTCTTCAAGAAAATTGATCTCATATTCATATACATAATATTGAATGCACATATTATAATTGTTGCAGGAAATTACAAAAAAAAAAATCTCTATCCTAGCTTTTTTTTTTTTTTTTTTTTTTTTTTTTTT
>CABEEJ010000031.1:176565-228998 GCA_901482245.1 Timema douglasi
ATTATTAATTTGATGTAAATATTAGGGCGGTGCTAAGTACACCCTTTCACTTGGAACCATACAAAATTTTTGCGTAGTTGTGTCATGTTGAAATAGACTGCTGAGGACGGGGAGATCGAGGTTCGAATCTCGGTCGGGTGAACTGGGGGTGGTTTTTCCTATATGGTTTTCCACTTCCCCTCCACGCAAATGTGGGTTCACTTCCTCTAATTCAACTTTCCCAATTCCTAATCCAGTAGCGTAATTAGTACTTAAAGCGTATAACCTGGGTAGTAAAACAAAGTGTTACATAATAATAATAATAATAATAATAACATACAAAATTTTTCTTTTGGATTTAAGTTGAAGCTTATGAATACTTGAAGTAAAGTCGAAGTTTTCAAAGCTTCAAACACCCTTATTAATATTTATACATTTGAGTTTGTCCCTGTATTATATTAATGGCTCATTTATTTAATATTTGAGATTATGATATCTTGTTTCGTATTGCAGAGCCAGGACAGGCTACCAACACTTGGCAGTGACACGCGTGATGGTGATGTTAGCTCAGTGTCCAGTCGAGGGTCTTCACCTGAAGTTCAGCGGTGGACGGAACACACTGACCTCAGTCCAATGCCTCAGACTCAGCAGGCGAGGCATCCCGCAGACAGACCCCCTATACCACCAAGAGGAGCTCCACCCCCAGTACCCACACGGTCTCCCAGTACCGAGGCTATCACACTCCGAACAAAGCCGTCAGGTGAATATCATCACAAGTCTCAGCAAGTGCGCACTACAAAGGTTGAAATATTACATCTAGAGAGGGTAGTTGAACCAGGGGCCACTGGACATTCAATTGATAATGTCCAAAGTATAGCTCTGTCAAATCCACTTTTTAGTTCAAATAATATGAATTAATATTCCCATAGGTGACCTGGCGGTCTAGGGGTAAGGTGTCAGACTTCTAGGCTGGCGGCCGGGGTTCAATCCCAGGTCCCGGCAAAGATTTATCTGATTACCAAACCCTTCCCTCACCTCTGACAATCCATCTTGTGAATGTGAGGAATGCCAGGTCTCCACCGTGGTTCGGATTCCACGTTAAACTGTAGGTCCTCCATTTCATCTCACAATCACCCTACCATTACACATTAGCGTAAGTGCGTATAACCCGAACGGGTAGTAAGACGCGGTGCTAATAATAATAATAATAATAATAATAATCCCATAGTTGAATTTAGGTATTAAACTTAATTTACATAATGCTGTATTTCTAATGTAATTAATAATGGCAACTGATAAAACTAAAGAAAAGGGAAATTAAACTACTAAGAGTAAACTTGATGAAGAAAGCCCACCTAGAGAAAGAGGAAAAATGTGTGACTAATCCGATGCACAAAGGTGACATCTTCTGCCTTTTTTCTTCTACAGTAGAAGTAGTCACACACATTTTAACTCAAATAGGATAATATTTGGCAACGTTTCCTTTATCCAACATAAAGAAAAAAGAAGAGTACAAATAACACAAACACTGCATTACTCCATTTTGAATTTAAAGAAAAACTGCCAACTGTTTATGGGAGTAAAGATACATTTCTTACCTATGGCTTAACTCTATAAGGAAAACCTCTTTTCGCTTTACGAGGTAATTGTATTATATTTGGAAGAAGGTACAGGACAGGTGGCTTGTATTTATATAGGCCTATATTTCACATTAAAAAAAAACTAATAATGATAATATAATAAAAATAATATCTTAAAATAATAATAACTTGACAAATGTTAATCTTAAAGAAAGAAACTATCTTCTTTTGAGTTCTGGTGGTAATCTTGATTTGGTAATCCATTGGTGAGCCAGTTTCCACTGTCCAAGTTGAGAACTGTTGCACTGTTCGGGAAATACTCTTAATATTATGGGTTAAAAGTTTAAATAGTCACATTTGTTTTTAAACAAATTAAAATGTTTAGTTTAGCTCAAGAATGTATAGTTAATACTAGAGCAGATTTTGTTTTTCTTTGTGAAGGTTCTGTTAGTTATGATATGAATAGTTTACCTCGTCAAACAATGGAGGCCTATCTTGTGGGTTGCTGGGTTGGGAAGGAACAGGAAAACAAGGGGCTAACTCGGCGGCATCTCGAAAACTCTGGTTGTGATTTCTTGATGAAAGAGGCCAATTTAGGGCCTGTAACACCGCACTACACACACTCCAACCCTCCCCTTCAACTCTCAAAACCGGCAGGACTCGTCCGAAGAACAAACAACAAATACAAAATCAATATAAATACAGAACTACGTTAAAATGAACTATGTTAAACAAATTATTACACAATATTAAATATATACATTTCACAGATTGAACATGTCACCTATCAAAGATGTGAGTGATACTACCCAATCAATCATCTTATATTTCATGAATTCAGCTTCATTGTTTAAAGAACTGTTTGTTAATAGAATGAAATGGTTTTGTTCCCCGGTGTCTTTCCTTGCTATATCTAGCGTAGCTGAAGGGATGTTCACATTGGTTTAATTCTCCCAAAGGTTCTTCACAGTCAACATTGACTGATATCATGGAAATAATTGTGTGTTCTTGTAGACTTGGAGGTAGTTATGTCTTCTCCGCGGCCGCAGTCGTACCAACCTCCACGTAGTGCCCAAAATGGTGGACCTGTCCCTGCAGATTGGCGACGCAGTCATCTAGAGTCTGGTGGGCCCCATGGTGAGTCTCTATGTTTAGTTTACAATGTGGTGGCCATATTTGTTGGATTTATCATGCTTTTAACCCTTTTAGTGTGGTTTTGCTTCATTGTTGTATTTTGTAAAATGTGGGGGGGCTTTGTACAAGGTAACCAGGATTATGAGAGTTGGGCATCTTAAATCAGTGGTTCTCTACCTTTATATGCAGATCCATCAAATTAACTACAATTGTTATTTATTTATTTCAGTTTTTTTTATTATTATCTAGGACTTTAGTAAAACCTTGGTGCAATCGCTAGCATCTAGAGATTCATAAAAATAATTACTGTTTATTAACTGTAGAGTGGTCATACTTTTTTTTCACCCTGAACATATTATTAATGAAAAAATGTATACAATATTTTAGTTGTGAAACTTGAAACCTACTTTGTAGACCTAGACATTGATGTGAGGATAATGTGAAAATGGATTTAAAGTAGATTGGATTGAAGTGTCTCATGATAGGGTTGAAAGGTGAGCCTAAGTTCCTGTGGCCATGCATTTTTGAGTTCCTTAAGGACACAGAGTTAGTCTGATTGCTACAAGTGGGTAACATTTGCACACATTAATTAAATCCTTCTCAATGGAAGATGAGTAATTATGAGCCAATAAAAAAGTACATATGAAAATTATATGCAGAATGTACAGAACGGACTATATAAAGTTATATATACAATAATAAAATTTGAAAATATAATATAAATTAATTATTTTCGTCCTAGGATTTCTTTATAGACGACATTCTTGGCAAGAATTTGGCGAGTGTTACGTTGTCATTTATTTTTTCCATTAACGAACACGTGGACCTCAGAAAATGATTGTGAATAGCTGATTTCATGGAAGAAGATTGGATTTGGAAAATACACTTGAACTTGGATAATTAGAATTTACATAATTCAAATTCTTGTTTGATTCAAATATTTTTCCTTGGTCCCTTCATCCTTCTATTAAAACCATGTTAAAAAATCACATGTAATTTGAACTTACTTTGTTTAATTCGAAGTTAAATTACCTCGAAGATGATAAAAAATGCTTGAAATTTCACTTAGGCAAGACATTTACTACTCGACTGTTGCTGTGCATGCAGTGGCACTAAAATTGGCAAACAAAACCGAACACTCATATTGTTTGCTTACAACTGCACCACACACAACACCATTACTCTAATGGAAAATAGAAAGGTTGTGGTTTCCCCCCAAATATGACGACAGTAGTCCACCTTATGAATCAAGAGATAATAACAAATTTCAAGCACTTCTGGTGACGCCTTGTGGTCCAGAACATTCTCTCAGGTGCTTACATTAATAACAATGGCAAGGTTAAGATTTACACTCTCCCAGCTGCCCGAATGTGTGACAGTGCGTGGGACCAAGTGACTCAAAACACTGTCGCCAACTGCTTTTGAAGAAAAGGTTGCAGCTACAACCATGGTGAAGAGCAAAATGAAGCTGTTGAGATAGTACCCGCTGCGAACAATCGGGAAGAAGTTGGTCATGACGTCCGCAGATTTAGATAACTTTGATGAAAATTTAGCAATTTGTGATGAACTGACAGATGCAGATGGAACTTCCAGAGAAGCCAATCCCAACATACGAGTATACACAGTTCATGGACCACATCGAAGAGTTGAGACGGTTTATTGAGGGACAACGTAATGTAAGCCCCTCTATTCTAAAACAAAATAAAAAAAAGGCAAGGACCTATGAATATTACTCTCAGAAGACTCGACTTTACTAGTTGTAAATGCATAACTTACACTTTAAGTAAGTAAAACTAATTTTTGGCACTATATTTTTTTCACATTTTGAGTATAGAATTTTTAATGGGATTTTAACATTTTGTATGTGTGTTCAAACCTATCTTGAATATAACAATATACTTTATCATAATACCGAATGGTGGGAGGACAGAGGAAGATGGAGGCATTTTACTAACCGCGATGATGACGATGACTGTACCATAATAATACTGAGCAATAAAAATAATTCCTCACTCCCCTAGAATACATCCCATCTCACACAAGAAAACAGAAACCATCTTTATTTTTTGTAAATTGTTATATTTTCTGCGGTCATTCTTGATAATTTAGTGAGTGTTTTGTCTGCAGGAGATGACCTCACGACACTCACACACACATACTTGTGTATTGTACAACTCTATATGCACAAATTTAGCGACATCATCCCACATTTGAGCTTAAGCTCCCCAAATATCAAACTTTTGTCACTTGCACTGTATCTGTCATACTTGAGGTTAAGAACCACTGAGGTAAATTAATAATAGGTACAGATCTATGTCTATCAGCGCCTTTTATAAAAGTGTGTGCTTGGCTAGTTTCTGTGACATGTCCGCCTGTGGTATTGTTTCTTGTAGAGCTACCCCCTCCCTTGCCCTCGAGCGCTCCCCCGAATCGGCCTCGTGGTGACGTCAGAGACCTCTGGCAGCAAGAGCAGCAACCAAATCATCCAAACTACCAACAGGGTTAGTTTTCCTTACACATTTCTGGCAAACCATCCTCAACTGGATTTGTTCCTTTGATAGATTGTTTTGACTTTCACACACATTCTAGATTTATAGGTTAAGGAGTGTGTAAAATCCCCTTTTTTAATTCCAAGCAAACTCAAATCGAATATATGAAATATTTTCGAAGCCTAATCGAAGTTTGAATATATTTTTTTTATTGTTGGGTACTTTATTCTTTAAAAAATCAAACTATTCTTAATGATATAAGTCTATGCACTAAAATCTTTTTGAAAATATTTTATTGTACATTCATTTTTTTTTTAAGCTGATAATTGATAAATATGATATTTTCACATGAATATTAACTTGTATTTATCTAACAGCCTAAAATGGCAATAATTGATCCTACATTGAGTATTTTAGATGTCAATATTTTATTGGCGAAGATTCGTAACCGTCAAATTCAAAGGTGATATTTTTTTCAAAGTCAAGTCAAAGTTTCAAAGCTTTGCACACCTCTAATTTTAACTAACCTAAGGGTTATTTCATTATAAAATAAATGATGTTGTCACTCTTATTTGTGTGTTGAATTATAATATGTTTGACACCTTAGTTCACTCAGTCATGTGTCTCCCTACTGAGCTAATGGTTCTGGGTTCAATTTCTGGCAAGGTTGGAAAATTTATTATTGGTGAAAGGGGGGTTAACCTTTCAAAGTGATGAAATTAACGTCCGGAAGCTGGGTGTGCTGTCAGTTCTAGATTTAAGTTTGTTTATTAGTTGTGTACTGATATAATCAGTTTAAAAAGTGCATGTAAAATACCTCAAATAATTTTTTTTAAAAGCTAAGATGTTTATCAACTTGAAATAATGGATAGAGAAGCCTTTAGAGCTCCATATATTTTAAATAGCCTTACAGTATGAGTGAAAATATTAGTTTCAACATTAGTCTCCCAGTAGCCACGTGAAGGCTGGCAAGTTATTATAGGATGATATCAAGCTAACAGTCACTTTAAGGCAGAACTTACAAGTAATTTACTATTCATCAATAAGTAAAGTTAGGTTAATATAAGCTCTTTAAAACATAAATTTAATTTTTGGAATATAAAAAAAATTGGCCATTTTTATGTATATAATATAGGGACACCAAAGTATTGCGAGACATGATTTTACAAACTTTAAAAAACATGTTAAAATTGATATAAAAATATATTTAAAGTTCATTGTAACACTTTTGAATGAATGTATTATACACTTGTAAAATAAAACAAAATTGATTACTTGTCCTTTTATATGCAAAAATTGATAGTCGGGGTGGGGGATTAAAATACTTGACTCTGCATGTAAACATTTAAACAAAAGTGAGAGATTTGATTTCACGATGTTAACAAAACGCATTGTTTATTAACTCTAGTTATGTTATTCTAACATGATATGGTTGTACAGTGTTTGTTTTAAAACACATTTACACATTAAACATTAAACACTTGAAAAATAAATTATAATAAAGTTTATCTTTAGTAGCCATTAGGATTGCTTATGAAAATATATAATCTATGCACACTAAAAGAAAAAAATTCTGTTGCACAAGAAAAATTGTAAAAAGGATAAGTTGGAATTTTTTTTAATGTACCTAAAAACCCTGGGAAAGTCAAAGAATTTTATAATAAAAGTTATGTAGCCACCCTGAATGGTTAATATTTTGTCAACTTTTATCCAAACCATACACAGTTTACATAGTTGCGGGTGAACATTATTTATTGCCTGAAGTTGCCAGAAAAAATCGTACCAACTGCACTATTGTAATTTTCTACTCACATCACTTTACCACTTGAGTTTGAATATTATTTAGCACAAATTCGAGTATCTATGTAGGCCTATATATAAAATGAAGTATGTCTGTAGAAAAACAATACACGTGACGAAATAGGTCCCAAATTAAATGTTATTATGTACCAAAAATATTTACACACTTTCTTGAAACACTGCCGGTATGTGATGAGCATGGTAGCCAACCCTCTTTTCACTTTTTGGGGTATTTTGTGATGTATGGAAGAAAGCACAGTAAAGGTTCCCCTCCCCCCTTTTTTAATAGGTTTCTATCCACCTTTACTGTGCCTTGTTCCAAATATAACATAGTGAGGTATAAATACATATCCATCTACTTGTGTATGTTGGCAAACTTGTTTATTGTTCCACAGTTGCTGGTTGGGTTCCAACTCCTCAGTTATTGGTTCCGAGTTAAACATGTCCAATTGACCATTATGTGATAAATATAAGTTCACAATCATATTTTCATATTTAACAAACTCCTAATGTGCACTTTGAATAAAAAATACTGGACTTGTGTTGACTCTCCTATTTTATTAATCCAAATCTTGAATCTCAATCTTATAAAAATACAGTCATAAAATGTATGTCAACATTCAGTTAAATGTTAAATCAATGTTCTGTAGTCTGGTTAATAAGTTTGTTCTATGTATATTATATTGGGGCTGAATCACCATTAGGCAGAATTAAAGTTATAAAAAAACTTACAATTCAAAGTTTAAAAAATATATATACATGCATAGTTTTTTAATATCTTTAATGATTTGAGGGTTCTATTACTATAAAATACTGTTAGATTCACTTATCTGTTGACGATAAAAATGTATCCATACATCCACACACTAACAAACAACTATAAAATCATATATTAAATTGGACAAAAAAAAGTCATACAATTTCAAGTATTGTTTGAACAAAGTGTTGAACTGGCAAATATATATATATATATATTATTCACTAACATAATAATGGAATTTGGTTGATAAAACTACAGCTTATCAAATTTGTTTTTTGAATGCAACATGTAACCAAAATGTGAGCAAAACCCTACTAGCAGTGTAAAACTTTGGATCTCAAAGGGTATAATAGTGTTGCTTCTATAACAAAGTTAATTTATCACAAAATATAATAATGAAGTTACTGTAGCAATAAAAAAGTTTCTGGTAACGCAGTTTCAAAATTGTTGTACTTAGAGGATAAAAGGAAACAACATATTCAAACCCACACAAAACTGTTATATAATTATAAGTTTTAATGCCTAAAGGCCCGTGCAGACCAAATTTGGGAAATGTTATCAAACAAATGACAAACTCTGCGTGTACTAGAGATTGCGAGCAGGTCATGTTCAATCGAAGTTGGCTACATTGGTGGTAACATAAATGAGCACATAGCAAACAGCACTTGCAGTGTGGACGTTAGCTTAGTTTTGTGACTGTTTTGTTATTATTAGGTTAAACATTTTTCATATTTTTGTTAGCACTATGAATGGAGTGAAGATTGTGAATTTGACTGAACATTATCATTTGGATCTGAACCTCTGAAATCCAAAAGATATGAATTATAAAGAGTGGAGTATGAAAAAGTACTCAATGTGACAAATTGGTGCTGAATGTGTTGTAGGAAGATCTAGTTCGCCATCATTATAATGCAATATAGAAGAACCTGTGCACATGTATTAAGAATGAAGAAATATGGAATAGGGACTAATGAAATCCAGGAGAAACTATGTTTTGGTTTAAAATATCTAGCATTTTTACACAAGTATGTAACAAAGCCTGAAGCCATAGAAATGAGAGAGAGAGAGAAAAGATAACTACACAGTTAGTTTGTTAAATTAATCTTTATTTTTTTGTTTTATTATTCACATTCAATTATTGAGAATCATTTTTCCACGGAACTTGGGCGATTGTTGAAAAATATTCAGCGAACTGTTCCCTAACTTCCTGCGTTCTACTGGAAGCTTTATGGCCCCTTTTTATTAGAGGAAGGAAAGAAGTTCCCCCACACATTTCTGTTCTCCAAGATCCTGGAAGAACTTCCCCTTTTGAAATATTTTCGACATCAAATGCACACTATGGCGTGTTTAGTTGTTTTATAAAGTTTGCTTTTTTTATGCAGGTAGATGCAAGTACTACAGAAATGGCCTTTTTTTCCCCAAGAGTAGTGGTTTTCTCAAAACACGAAATGCTACTGATAAAATATCAAACATTATAATTGAAAAATTCACTTCCAGAGATTATAGGAGCTTAAAGCTTAGTGTGCTTTCCATCAATTGCTCCTACATAGTGGGGGAAATTCCACATGCGCTCATATTCCTCTGATACTTTTAACCATTCTTGGGGAGAATAAGGAATCTGTAAATATGATACACTGTTATGTAACATAATAAATTGTATCAAAAATATATCAATTACACATTGATATAATTCACTGTTGAGTTGTAGGAAACTGAAGTGGAAGCTACGGAAAAAGACAGGTTTGACGAAAATTGTGAGAGTGAGAATAATGACTTAGAGACATATACGCTTGCAACGTCTAGTGGTTTATAGAATCAATTCAGCAGCATTACCAAACCAGCATGGACAACGAGAATAGCCAAAAGCTGGTACTTAATGATGAGGTAGATAGCTTGCACAAAACACCCACTACTTAACAATAAATATCTCCGGATAAGGTTAATTCCAATAAAAGCATTGCCAGGAAAGTGAATAAGAGCATTGATGATGATATTCAGATAAGGCATTTGTTGAATCTCCTAATGCAAGTAGTAGGAAAACACTCACAGCCCAAAGACAAATGGTCACTGTTTGGGGAACATGTTGCTGCAAGATTAAAAATGTTTGGTGCAAATTCCAGAGCGTATGCGAACAACAAATTTATAAAATAATAACAGACAAGGAAATGCAAATACATTTATCCCAACAAGGAGGCAATAATTAACACATTCATAGTACTAGGCCATCTTCTCCATTTACACACTCCATTAGCTCCTTGGTCTCATCTTATTCTGAAATACAAATGCCTATGGCATTGCCAATGATGGAAGATGAGTTAATGGCATCGACATTTTGTGAACTGCTGACAAACTGCTCTCAAGCTACATGGCTAACATGACTTCATTATTCAAAACATGTATTTTTAACTTATATTTTAATTTCATATGTAAAACCTCTTCCCACTATTGAAAGAAAAAAAAATATATATATATATATATATATATGAGTAGTGAGAAACAAGACATTCTTTCATGTACTTTCTTAAATTAATGATAAAATTTTAGTGTTTTAGTAATGTCGCTCCCTAAAAATTGGTACTGAGCATGTAATGACAGATCATTGATTAAAACTAGAGATGGGTCGAATCCACATTTTATTTTCGAATCTTGAATCCGAATCCTAGCAAATCAATATAAATTTTAATGATTCACAAATAGACCTACATTACACAATATAGGCCTAAACTGTGAATTAAGATCTATTTCAATCATATTTTCAATTTTAATCAACCCCAACCACCCCTCGCAAAATACAGGTTAAAATACAGCCAAATTAAACAATCTAGACACATTACTGTTTTGAAATCAAATCAATCAAAATTTGAGTGTAGTTTAGTTATTTTTTTAAATGTTGCTAGAATGAGTTAAGTTTCTAAAAAAACATGTGAACTAATCAGATTAGGCCTAGTTATCCTTTGATCAACTTTAATCCTCATTAAAGAATATTTTATTGTATTAAGATATAAAAATTAAAAATACAAACATATATTTTTAATAAAGACTAAAACAACATGCTTAGCAATTAAACATACATTGGAAATAGTGAACTCAATAATTACTAAGTACTTTTTATTATTTTATTATATATCCATTATCTATTTTCGCGTAGAAAACAAATATATTCGATTCTTGTGATATATTGATTTCTGAGAATACATTCTATTTAAAACACGAACATATTTTCGACTACAATATATTCATTCCCATTTTATAATGTAGGACTACATTTGAATATTTCTAGAATTACTTCACTAACATATTTAAAAAAAATAATAAACTCTTAAGTTAAAATCAATTTTAAAACAAATAATGGATATAGCAAGTCATTATTTGATTCTTAAAACTTAAGAGCGCTCACTAAGTGATCAGATTACTTGAATCAATTCTAAACGAACAATTGAAAAACGATACGTAGACCGGTAGGGATAAATAAACAGGTTTTTTTTGCTGTCTTGACTGTTGACAGTATTTATTTTTCATGAAACCCAACAAAATGTCTAACTTAAGGATCGTATGCAATAAATTGGGGCTCTTTGCATAGTTGAAGATAATTAAAACCAGTTGGGTAGTAAGAATTAACAGTATATTTATTTTAATCATCACTCGGATCAGTAAACATAATATACGTCATTGCGGTTGACTTTATATCGTGCGTAGTGTGTTCTTATTTCTGTTATAAAAAAAAGGCATTAATTTGTTTTATTTATTTCGAGTTTATTTGTAATTATAGTTTTAATTTTGAGTTTTTGAAGAGTTTTAATGTGTTCATTAAAATATTTACAGATTGTTTGTGAGGTGAAAGTTTTAGAAGTGAGCATATGCCGAAACGGTTGAGTCCAAGTTTCCCATACAGGTGGGAGCATAGTGTACTAGGCACGTAAGATTTTCCACGTCTAACAATTTTTTTAAAGAAGATTTTATTCATGTTTATCAAAATAAATATTACGGATTAAGTTGTGCTTTTCAAGTAGGCCTAGCTAAGTAATTTTTGAATTCAAAATATTATGCTGTGTTTATGAGGTGAGAGATTGAAAAATCATCGAATCCTCGAATCTCGAATACTTGTCAGGATTCGGTGGATTCGAAGACTCGAGTGTCTCATCTCTAATTAAAACTCTTATTACATAACCTTCAAATATAACATTATTTTAAACTTAGAGAATAGTAGATAAAATTGTAATCTTTTTATTAAGGGTATGTGAAGTCATTTTTTTATATTTGAAGTAAAGTCGAAACAAATTATATTAAATATACCTGAAGTCAAATTAAAGTTTGTCATATGTTATAGCTTTAAACCCTAAATATTATTTACCAAATGTTTTATTGCAAAAAATTCAACAAATTTTGATTCAAGATGATAAAGTAAATTATTATAACAACATGCATTTCAACCAGTGCTTATTATAAACATGTAAACGTTAATTTTTAATGTATGTATCATCACAGAATCACAACAATTGGACATTAATATGTGTTTTAGCCTTCAATATTTGATTGGCAAAGCACTATAATTGTCTGAAGCTTCTCACACCCCTTTAACATAGCAAGATATTCAAATATATGAAACTGAAGTGTTTCATTTTTAAAAGCTCATTTGGGTTAAGGGTAAAGGGGGTAGAGTGACTAAAAATATACTTCAAATTTATAAGTTTTATATTATTATTCTATATTTTAGAAGCTACGACAGGCCTAGCCATCCGGCAGTGGAAAATATATGACTTGACCTAGGTCACAGCTGGAAACAATAATGGATGTAAAAAGTTTGTGTGTGTGCGTGTGTGTGTGTGTGTATATATATATATATATATATTTATTTATTTATTTATTTATAACTTCTTCATTAGAAGAAAAAGCGTCAAATGGTTCTATTCAGTATTTTATTAAAAAGAGATTTAAAGGGAAGATCTTACTCAGTTATAAAAAAAATTGGGGCTGAAATGTTACATTTCAAACACAACAAAACACATCACTGTAATAATTGTTGAGGCACATCAGGCCCCTTCTTCAACACTAGTTTTTAAAATATGAATTCTTATATCTATATTTTAATGTTAATAATAAGTGAATAACAAAGTTTAGATTTATTATTGAATGTGCTGTGTGTATTGTGTGCAATTTTCCCACTGCTTAGTACCAGTATGATTGTGTGTGGTAGGTTACATATGAACTATATAGTGTGTACTGGGTGTTCCTCATGTCATTTGTTTTCTTGGTACTCACCGAACAAAGTAGGTATTTGATTGTATTTCATTTCATCAGAATTATTGTGGACACTGTGCGTTTGTAATCCACTAAATCTAGGGATGCATAACCATTAACCATCACCAAGAACAATGTGATTTTGTTTATTTTTGTAGCGTACATTTGGGTTGTTTGCTTTCATTAAGTTTTGTGGTTTGTGAGATAGGGGATGCTAATGGCTCGTTGGCAAAAAGGGGATTAGGGGTGGCAATGTTTAGTATTCTTAAACTCTTATTGCAATTTTAGGCTGTCGACTGGGAGGTAGGAGTTATCATTGTTTTGATTTTCATCTTCTCTCTAGTATTTTTTTTAATAGGGGTGTACGAAATCCACTCTTTCAATTCATATTGAATGTTTAAAAAAAGTGTTATGTTAAAAAAAAATGATAGTGCAAACATGACTAATATGTTTCAATCTAAACTAATAAATTAAATAATTATTACTACATTTAATTTAATTAATTCATAATGAACATTAATTAATGATGTATCCTTTGTCTACCCTGCAACCCTGCTTACCTTGCATTATTCCACTATGGTAAAGTTTATAAGATACGGTCATAGTGTAATTTGTCAAGATTAGATCAAAGCGAAGTTGAATTATTTGAAGCTTCACGCCCTCTTATTTATTAATAACAATATTATAGCATCCATATAAGATTGAATCAAACCTTGTTACTCAACTACTACTATGGCATGTTTAGGAAAAAGAAAATATATTCCTTCCTGAATTAGTTAAAATCTTTTTACTGCATCATTTCTTCTTCTTGGCAATTGAGGATTTGCTATTATCTTAAGTTGTGTACAATTAGCATACCCATGTTTTTATCCAACAGCAATATCTCTTTCCATCATCATTATAATTTCAATGTTATTAAAACAATATATCAATAAAAACTATTTATAGTGTGAGGACATCATTGTTATTATCTTAGAAGTAACAACACAACACCACTTTACAACTGAACAATGTTCCTCAAACAACACACTTTCTACAAATAGTAAGAATTAAGCTCAACAGTTCTTAAATATATGTCGTACAAAGTGTTCCCCTAATGTACTCAAGTTGCATTGTGAAAAAAAAAATGCATCATTGAAAAATTGCGTCCTATAAAACATTTATGAAAAATCATATTCCATTCATATTTTTTGCATATTTTATATTTCATTTTTTTGTTATAAATATATATATATATATTCAACAAGTGTTGTCTATAAAAATTATTGTCAAACAATTAAATAGTAAAATTTAAAATACCAAAATAATACCTTAAAGCAGAATACACTGTAAAGATGAAAATAATGTGTAGTTGTAATCAAACTATAAATGGACTGAGACACTGGTGTAAATTGGCAATATACTAGTGGTGGGGAAACAAGGTGCTAGTTCAGGCAATCAAAGAGACCAACAATCATGCACATATTCTACTTATTGGCAGTGGTGGGAGCGAACTGCATTGAATGCGGGGAATCACATTGGATTGCTATAGTCAATCTCCTAATTGTGTAGTAAAACACATGTTTTAGTAGAACTCTTTTTAGTGGCATTTGAAATGAAAATAAGTTAAGGTCAAGTATTCAACAACTGTTGAAATTACAATATGTAGATAATTAAACTAAACATATTAACTTCTGAATCAATATATTATTTATGTCGACTCTTGTTTACTTCCACACCACCTTAATTAAAATATGAACCATAAAACAAACTCATATTATTTATAAGCCTATATATCAATGAATCATTTCTCAAAATTTATTCATTTTCTTCTTTCATTTTGTAGAAACTTATAAGGCAAATATAAAAATTCAAAAATTAAGATGTGCTCAACAAAACACAACAGAAGTCACAAATGAAAGCTCCGGCCTCTCTTTGGGATGAACACTGTTTGTGCTACTATTCAGAACATTAATTACATTTCACCTAGTTGTCATAATCGCATGACTGTACACAGGAACAACCCTCATTTTCATTTACATTACAAGTTGAGGTTGGCAGGCTGTCATTCGCTCTACTCAACTGAAGTTTATGTTTGGCCTTAGTTTTCTGCCCTTTATTTTTCATCTGTTTCTTCTAATTTCTGGCTTTTGCCCTTTCTTCTTTTATACACAACTCTTGGTCCTCTTTATTTCAGGCTTTTATCACTTGATGACTTCTCTTACAGGATTGTCTATTAGATGAACAAAACATTCAGATGATATAACAAGTTTTTCAATTCAATCTTGTGGAGCCAGAAAATCACAATAAATGTATAAAAAAGTACTTGTAAATTCTAGCAAAATAGTTAAGAGACACACTGATAACTAACTTAAGCCACTGGACTGCCAAATTATTCTCAGAACTGCATACTTTTAGTTGTCTGTATTGCCATCAGTTTAACCTAAATGGTAACAATATTACTTTTCCACTATGGTGTAACTTATAATATAGGCCTATAGTGTAATTCATCGAGTAAAGATTGTAGGGGAATGAAGTGTACATACACAGCTTTATTATTAAAAATCAATTTTGGCCATTTGATGTGCTAATAGACGAAATAAGTATCCCACAAAACAAATTCCTCAAATTTGATTTTTCATAAATTTTTAACTTAATTTTTAATTTTTAAGTTTTTGACTGTAAGTAATTTGTTGAGATATTTTTCTAGCCAAGGTGTCTTTGATTGCAGATAACTTGAACATGCAACACTAGGAGTGCTGTGCAACATCAACCTAAATAGCTCACTTTATTATTAAATTGCTTGAAAATATGATCTGGGGAAAGTAGTAAACATTTGACGATCTGTTTGTTGTTTTAAGATTGTTTTGTCTTCTTACAGCATATGGCAACACAGGACCTCCTTTAAGACAGGTAATACATTTGATGTAATATGTGGTTTGTGGTGACTTATTGCAAATATTGCAATTTGAGTATTAAAAGCTATTATTTTTGAGTAATTCGCTATATACTCTTAGACCAAGACACTCTAGTGACACTTTAATAGATATTTAGACAACCATTGAATACCTACACAATGTATACAAATGTTGCTAAATTGATCTTAAAGCTGAAGATTTGGTGGAGTCATCCTTATAACTTTTAGAACTGCCTTATAAGGGTCAGTAAAGGATTGACCAAATATATTAATTAGTAAGGCACCATAGATCCAAACTGAATCTAATTATTTTCTCCCTTTATGATAGACATTTGTTTATATGATAGACATGTTGCTAGCAGTGCATGCATATTGGATTTGGTTGGAGCTTACTGGGAATTGCATGCAGTCTGTTATGTTCTAAAAGCAGGTTCATCTCAAGACTAACATACAGGATGGAGTTATTAACCCTCGAGCTAGCGCTTTGGGGTATAAAGTACCCCATTTCTTTATCTGTAAGTTTGGTAGTACTATCAGGTTCTTATGAAAGATGTTGTCTCTTTCTATTACTCTAATGTGACCTTGACTGTCAAATGCTCGATTTGGAATACAATTAATATAATTAATTGTTTGTAAATTGAAGCTATTAAAACTCACCCACCTCAGTGGCGTCTTTAGCTAATGTGCTAGTTTCGTGTTGAGCTATACTGCCGAGGACGGGGGATCGAGGTTCGAATTTCGGTCGGTTGAACTGGTGGGGGTTTTTCCTAAATTGTTTTCCACTCTCCCTCCACACAAATGTGGGTTCACTTCTTCTAAATTTAATTTTCCCAATTCCTAACCCATTAACGTAATTAGTACATAAGCATATAATCTGAATGTGTAGTAAAACGCGGTGCTAAATAAAAAAATAAACTAATTGTTGAAGCATGGAATACCCCAAACGGCCGCTCAAGTACGTGTTATTATTAGTCATATTGATTTTTTGACAATTATTCCATTGATTAGTCTCACAATCCTAACCATTAGCTGAATCTTTTCTTTTATGGCCAACTATTACAGTAAGTGTCCTGTGTTTGATTCCCAGTGAAGTTATCATTGATGAATTTATAGTTTGAACTCTTAAGAGTTTTGTTTGTATACCATAGAAATGAGCTAGTTTGTAATTCTTGTGCTGATATAACAAATTGTTTATATAAAGTGAACCTACTGATAATTGGATGAAAAAAATATTACCCCTTTCCCGCAAAAGTTGTTAAAATATTGCAGGAATTTTCGGATGAGAACCAGGGGTATTATAACTATTAAAGTTTTGAAAATTATTTCTAACTTCTTTCTTTATAAATTGTATTTGTATTGTACGTGTGTTCACATTGTATTTGAATTACTACCAAATTAGTAAAATAATTTTTTGACACATTTTTTTTGTAACATTTGAAAGTATAACCTCCCTTAGATAAACGTTAACTGTTATAAAATATAGCACTTAGCATATATTGTTTTGTTTACATTTTCTATCTACTATTAATTAATTTTATTTATTAGAATATGTTTAAATTGACTCAAATTAAAACAAAATCTGCAAAAAAAAAAATATTTCATTAATACAAGAATTGAAAGTAGTGTACTGTGGAAACAGACAGGGTTGCGAAGTACCCTGCCCTCCTGATATTGTTAAATATACCAGCATACCTTTTAGTGGGCTAAGTGCCAGCATACATGTTAGTGGGCTAAGTGCCTGAAAGGACATAATAAAGAGAAGAAGAGTAGGCCCCTTAAAGTCCTAGTTGGCTATTCTATTTGACAAGTCTCTCAACATTTTGGACTGAATAGTTCCTCATATTTTATCTATACGTAGATGCTTACATGACCAAGCCATAATAATGTGTTTATTCATAGGGTTTCCATACAGCATTTAATATTTTCAAGTTTTCTGAAGGGATATTTTTAAAAATCAAGTAATTATTTTAATCCTGGGAAATGGGAAACTCTCCAAACATTGAGTTTTTTTAAATTATACTAATACAGAGCAATGCAAAATAATATCCCATTAAAATATATACACATAGACAGACTTTGAATGTTAATATCAAACATAACAATGGGAATAAATAAAATGATAGTAAGAATGTTAGATGGAAGAGCTTTACCTGTGTCGTCAGTACAGTCCTACAGATGGTTTCACAACAATGTTAATTAAAAGGATGGGGACACGTTTATTGTTTGAGCAATGTAAGTGGATTTTTAAGTCTTATTGTAAAATTAAAATTTTTATTGTGTTGCAAAGACGTTGGAGAAGTGAATTTGAAACGCCACCAACACATGTAACAATTGCAAGATTGCATGACATGTTTGAGGCTTATGGAAGTGTGCAAACTGTGACCAAGGAACAGCCCATTAGACAGAGAGCATCACTGGGCAGTGAAAATGTTGCTGTAGTGTTCAGACACTAACACAATAAGCTTTCCCAAGAGTGTTGTTTGTAAATCCAGTGTTTATCACACATGTGGAGAGGCACTACAGATAGCCCGCTTCAATTTTGTGAGAGGTTTTTGCACATGTATGAATAAAGGGAAGAATTTTTAGATTCAATAGTTCGGTTTGATAAAGCCACTTTTAAATTCCATGGTATTCTTAATCAACATAACTGTGTGTACTGGGCTGCTGAAAATCCAAAAAGTAGTTTGGTGTGGTCTATCTTCCAGAGGAATGGTGAGGCCATTTTTCTTTGAAACGACTGTCACAAGTCTTACCTACTTAAAAATGTTGCAAGACAATGTTCTACCTTCATTTAATGACCTGTTTTGGGATGAAGAGCGCTACTTTCAACAGGATGGTGGACCACCATTTCAGAGATTTTCTCGATGTCACTCTCCCTGGGAGATGAAGAAGACAAAGAGGAATTGTGAAGTATCCTGAATTATCACAACTGGACTTTTACCTGTGTGGTACTTTAGAGAAAATTATTAATAAAACCAAACCAAGAACACTCCAGGTCATGAGAGACGCCCGTGCTTCCAATCCTCTAGAAACAATAGTGCATATATTGCTCTGTTGCACAAAAAGATGATTTGTGTCAATTTTATTCATTAAAATATATAGTAATAAAATGTTTATATATTTTATTGGGATACTCTGTATTTATACGTGACATATTTTGAACTTTTGTGATAGATCCATGCATAAACAAACATATATTTTCAAGAATGATTTCTGTTATCATAATAGTATTCACACAAATTTATATTTCTAAATAAATTTGCTATAGTTGGATAAGTTCATTTTTTTAAATCAGACAAACAGAAATATTTAGATTCTATTTACTATGAAATAAGAGCTTATAATTTAATTGCTTTAGATGAATTCAAAAATTTTACAATGAATTTGAAAAATTCTAAGTACTCAAATTTCTTAAGTTTAAAAAAAATATCTTTGGGTCAAGTTAAACAACTACAAAAATTTGACTTTAACTTGAATCTTTGAGCATATACTTATAGACTATTCTTTACAGCACACTATTTTTGTGACCTTCCCCCATCACCAATATATAACTTCTTGGAGCAAATTATCCATCACCATCCAACTCCTTGACTTAAGTTAGTTATATCAAAATACTTCATTATGAAGCTAGAAATGGGGAATTTTGGGCCAATAAACAAATTAGAAAAAGAGAAATGGTAAAGATTGACAAGAGACAGGATTAGGAAAATATAAAAGGGTAATATGAATGACAAAACATAACATGTGATTCAGTTATAAATAATTGTTTTCTGTATGTTCTTGCATATGCTATGTTAAATATCCCAAAGGACTAGATAACTCTAGTTAGTCTCTCCAAGCCAAATAAATAGGCCCTTTTATATAATTAGCAGCCTTGTGTCCACTGTTATTAGTAACATTTTTATTTGATACCAGGTAAGCCGTGAACCCCCAACCGCTGCTGTGCGGCCAAGCTCTCTGCCTCCTTATGTGGCCCCTCCCTCTGCCTTGGGGGCCCCTTACCAGGGAGCCAGTGGGGATGCACAGAGTTCCTCAGAAAGTGAGCAGCACACCCCAGCACTCCGCAAGGACAAGCGCTCTGGTGTGCTCAGCAGTCTATTTCGCAAGAAACGAGCGACAAACCTTTGAAGGCATCTCCACTTCTCTTCATTGTCTTATTATTATTTCACTTGTATTATCTCATTACTTTTCAGGGTGTAAGACCATAAGTTTACTGCATCAATTAATAATAACAGGGTGGCCATAAATTAGAAAATCGAGAATTACTTGAATACTGCCCCTTGTTAGGAATTTAAAAATACTGAGTGAATTTATTCAAAGATAAAAATAACTCTTTATGTACTTGTGACCAAACTACATGCATTTTTATGAGCTCAACTTTATATTGAATTTACAGAAATCGTACTGCTTAATTTTCCATCTCACATCTCTAACATATTTGCCCTTTTGTATTGTTGAGAGTAATGCACCAAGTGCAGTGGGAGCCCCACTATATTAAAAGCATCTTCAACCGTATCAGAAACTACATAAGTCTTGGGCCCACAAAGGTTGAAGAGAAACTAATTCTCTACTAATATGTAAAAAAATAAAGGCATTTTTCATGGAATTCAATCTTTGTTTCATTTACTACTCAACATAACTAAGTTTTCATGTATTTGTTATGTAACGTTAGAACCACAAATCTTAAAAATAAGTCACTCGAGTACTATAATTTGGTAGTGTACACCGCACACATCTTACAAAACATTTTTATTCAGAAACATTTGTTCAAGTTCTTATAACCGAAAGTAAAGCCTTTGAAATATATCGAGAAACTGAACATTTGTTGTCAGGAAAATTGGATAATTTTACTATGGAGTTTGATTGGCCACCCTGAATAAGATAGTTCAGAAAAACAAAAATTATTGTATAACTGATTAAATTTAGTGATTATATTAATTAAAACCAAAAACTTTGGTACAATAACTATTATATTATAAAATCCAACACTGTCAACTTAATTAATGACTAAGCTTTGTACCTTCCTATATGTTTAAATAGTGAATTTGTCATTTTTACTAATGTGTTTGTTAAACTTAGCCGAGTTTTATTTTCATTTGTTCAAGAAAATGTTCTTTTGTAAGCTTTTATTTTATTATTGAAGATAAAACTAGGAGGAGTAGTAGTAAGCCACTACTTGGCCACCATCTTGGTTTCATGGTTACAGTTTTGTGCTGCATTGTTTCTCAAACTGTGGTGTTTGACCCAAGAGGGTCTGATCACATTTTATGTCCTTCTAATTAAATTTTGTGGTTATGCTTCCTTTTGTAAAAAGTAGAATATACTAAATTTGGACATTTTTATTGCAAGTACTGATACATTTTTTTTAGTAACGGGGACAAATTAGGAGAGCTTGGATAAAAGACTACAATTTCTTAGTTTAAAACACAAAATGCCCTTCACCATAAAAGGACAAAAAGTATAGACTTGCTCCTTCATTCCATTTTCTGGGTGTTCTAGTTGTTGTATTGTCCTTGGTTATTTATGTTCGAGTTATTTTTGTATTCATATAAATTAGCTACAAAGATATGTATCTTCCTCCTTTCTTTTTTTAAGGATACAGCTGAACAACTTCTGAAAATAATTACATTGATCTAACTGATTCAGCATGTCCAAACTAAGTATTGACAGCAAATTATATTTCAATTTTTACAAATTCACTATATTTTACAGACTAATCAATGAACTATGTATTATTATTTGTTGTGTTTTTCTTTTCCATTCGCTTAAATATTTGTACTATTGTAGTCTCATCAAGTCACATGGTGGATGACTGAATAGTTCAAGTGGCTCTAGAATCGTCTTTGGTATGTGCCATCAATGAAGATAACAGACTTGCATTTAATGGACCTGTACAAAATATAATATCAAGTGGAAATGTAGGAATGTTTCACATTACTTCTATAAAGTGAATAAAATTATATAAAGTGTAATTATTTGTAGTAAAAGTTAATACAACTTTGGAACCTACAATATTAAACCTATTTTTGTGTTTTGCATGAAATGTTTTCTAAATACAAGGCTGCACCGTTCTCCACTTACTTTATTTATAATTCATTCTTAATTACATCAATACTATGACTAGAAGTTTGCCACGCGCATAAACAAGTTAAAATAATAGCTATAAGGAAATATATAAATGTATAATTTTGAGAAGAATTTAATGTTTTTTTAAAGTGGGGGAATCCAACATTAAATTATACTCTCTTTGGCATCTAAATATGTTTATATGCATGCTTGTTTCTCATGAAATGTAATTCATCATATCTGAATTGATTTGTGATAAAGGTCGTTTGGATAGTTGAAAACTATACTATAATTAGATTAGGGGAAAACATTCATAATTATTATAAAAACACTTACATTGAATAGGAATAACAACTACTGGGACTGAGTTAAAGAAAGGTTAGATTGTCATTTAATCAGCTTTCTACTGTGCCACCAAAATTTAACATTAAGATGCCACAATTTTGTTTTGAAAACAAATAATTAAACTTATAAGCCTTTCAGTAATATACTGATTCATGCCAGAATCACGATAAACTTAACATTCACTTAACCTAATAGTAGTCCAGGAAGAACGCAAGTGATGTCAACTGGGCTGTTTAGTACTTTGTATGTTTGTTTATGATGCAACTTTTATTCACAACAATCAAAATAATATTTCTTCCAGTTAATCCTCACCGCAAATCAGTGGTGTGTTGTCAATTCTGGACAAAGGGAAGCAATAAGGCTACAAATAAAGGGGGTCTGATGTCTCATTAATAGAAAGCTCACAATTTTTTTTAAATATAATTAAAAGTATTCTGGGGAAGATGGAAAGGGGGTGACACAAACTATACATGGAATAAAAAAAATTATTAGTGATTTCAGAAATATTACTCAATCATTAAATTATATATATATATTTGAATATTATATTTGGAAGAAGGTATAGGAAATGTTGATAGAAACATATAAAAGGGGGACAAACACAATATGGCCTTTACAATGAAAAGAAGAACACAGTTCACACTTTACACTGCTGCCAATGGACAAAGAGGAAATGGAACATTCTGTCGGAACTCATCAGGGAGGAGTGTGAAACGTGCAACGCAACTTCCTAAAAGAGAAAACCAAAAAACACAAAAGAGGAGAAAAAGAAAAATGGTAAAGAAAAAAAAAGACACACAGATAGGAACAATTAAAAGGTGTAACATAAAGGACAGAGGGTGTGAACATATAATGATATAACTCTATAAGGAAAACTCTTTTCGCTTTATGAGGTAATTGTATTATATTTGGAAGAAGATATAGGAAAGGTGGATAGAAACATATAAAAGGGGGACGAACACAATATGGCCTTTACAATGAAAAGAAGAACACAGTTCACACTTTACACTGCTGCCAATGGACAAAGAGGAAATGGGCAGCAGTGTTAAGTGTGAACTGTGTTCTTCTTTTCATTTTAAAGGCCATATTGTGTTCGCCCCCCTTTTATATGTTTCTATACACCTTTCCTATACCTCCTTCCAAATATAATACAATTACCTCATAAAACGAAAAGAGGTTTTCCTTATAGAGTTAAATATATTTGAATAATAATTGTAGATCCTAACTCAAATAAAAAGAAGAAAAATAGTGGTCAATTTATGATTGGTGAAGTTTTCTCTTGGGTTATAGCCTACCTTTTAATAACTTTGGATCTGGATTTATTTTACACGCCATTATCATTAGTAAATAGTAAGGTCACATATAATTTTCCACTAACCAAACACACCGATAATTACTATACACGTTCATAAAAGTGAGTATTGAAACGTCAAAGCCTTTTTTTAATATATGTTGCCTGAAGATAGAATGGGTCAAAAAACCAAGACGAAAAACTATGCTTCAAAATATTACTTATGAATTTTGACACAGCAGACCACCTCTTCCACTGGTGCACTTGTTGACGCACTCGTCATTATACTATATGCAAAGAAAGAAACCGCTTCCCTTGGCAAATCAAATAAGTGTCAATATTCTGTAAACTCAAACTACACTACTGTAAATTGCTGAGAAATACATGATTTTGTAACAGAGTGACCATAATTACATCTAGAAATGATAACTATATCTAAAAACAACCTAAGAAATAAGATTTTAACAGGATTAAACATACGATTATACACCAGGCTGGCCGATCAGTCTGAGAAAGAACTGCTTGCTCCAAGAAAGACCAGCTGCCACCTCAACTCAGTATACTTGGAGATGTTTCTAATTATAATAATTTGTTGTAACTTCATTTTCCTCTTATTTTCTTTATTCCCTTTTTAATTTTAGGCAGCATTGCTTTCCTTGAATAAACACCATTGCCACGAATATATTTTAACGCAGCTGTCCCAATTGAGCGTACTAATCTCAATTCTCAAAGTCAACATATGGTTTTTGCTGAAATCTTTTAGCGCCTGCATAGAGAGACCAAGTTCAGATTATGTATGTGTCTAAACACATTATTATATTTAAGTTGTGATCTTAGTAAAATAATGATTAATGCATATTGACGGAAAAATTCAGGGAACTTTAAAATATAGTTTGGCTGGATGTTCATCCCCTCAACATGGCTGCAGAGGCTGCTCATTCTCATTCAAGTTAGCTCCTAGAATGTATCATGAATGAAGGTTTAGAAAATTCAAAAATACATTTTTGCTTACATATTTTGTCAAAAGTGCAGATCATATCATTTGAAATGTCAAATACCACCCTTCTTACAGTATTCTTACAGACACTCATTCCAGCAGTAAACAATACATCTTGTATTTAGATTCACTTGGAGAGGTGGTTACTACTTTTAATTCAATCTTAAAACAACTTATATTATTACTTCAGAAAATACTTATTATGTCACTTCTTTTAAAAGCCACCTTTGCTGGAAAGACAAAAACACAGGGCCACTACTCTTTTATCCAGTTCATATCGTAATTACCTGTTGACTAAAAAAACACACCATTAGCTCAATATGTTGTCTAAACAGCCAAGTGCCTCTACAATCACTGCTCCTGAATATGATGCAACTATCTGTGTCGGTTTTGGAGATAATCCGATTGAATGTGGAGCCTGCGGAACTTAGGGGTAACAGACCTGTTATAGTCATCAGGGCAAATATACCTGTAAATGCACCCTCTTAGGCGGTGATGTTTTGGGCAGGTATGTACTATATGTATACAAATGTCAAGGTTCATATTTTATATTACTTCCTAATTTATTATAGATAATGGAAAATTTATTTTATATTCATCAACACATTTATTTTGATATTATTATTATTATTATTATTATTATTATTATTAGCATCGCGTATTACTGCCCAATTGGGTTGTACACACGCTAATGTGTAATGGTAGGATGATTGTGAGATGAAATGGAGGACCTACAGTTTAATGTGGAATTCAAACCACAGTGGAGGCCTGACACTCCACACATTCACAAGTTGACATTAATACACGTCTTGTCATAGTTGAAGGAAGGGTTCGGTAATCAGATATATCTCTGCTTGGACCAAGGATTGAACCCCGGACTCCCAGCACAGAAGTCTGACATCTATACCGTCAGGTCACCAACTATCTATTTAAAAATTTATTAAATGTGCACTTTTCTCATCCTTAGTTTTGTAATGCACACATGTTTGACTTAGATAATAACTTTTTTATAATACTAATGTAGATGTATTTTCTATAAACTACCCTTCTCATACCTACATCTTAAATTAGCTTATTAATAACGTTTAGTCATACAAACACACAAATAATAACTATAATTATTATACATACCGGCATCTCATTTCATCACAAACATGTTTTGAACTTATTTTAGTTGGTCCCTGAGTAGTTTGTAATATACTTATATTTTTATGAATAAATATACTTATAAAAAACTTTTCTTACAGTCGAATTATATAATTAAAATTGACAATGTTTTTAATGATGTTAGTTGATAATAGGGTTCTATACTCTTCATTGACTCCTTGCTCTTTTTTTAACTAACAAAATAAATTATTATTATTATTATTATTATTATTATTATTATTATTATTAGCACCGCGTCTTACTACCCGTTCGGGTTATACGCACTTACACTAATGTGTAATGGTTGGGTGATTGTGAGATGAAATGAAGGACCTACAGTTTAACGTGGAATCCGAACCATGGTGGAGGCCTGGCATTCCCCACATTCACAAGTTGTCTTGTCAGAGGTGAAGGAAGGGTTTGGTAATCAGATAAATCTGTGCCGGGATCGAGGATTGAACCCCGGCCGCCAGCACAGAAGTCTGACACCTTACCCCTAGACCACCAGGTCACCAACTAAATAAAATCTTTGAGTTAATTTACTTCACGTATGACTCATTCCGCAGGAAAATGTGGAAAGTTTCTTATAATCTGGTCAGATAAAGTTATTCTCTCTTTCTCTCTGACATTCTTTGTGATGCAATATGAACTTTGACCGTCTATTCAATTATAATTGCAAAGATAAGTACTGTGCATTAGTTCTCAAACTGTCGAGCTGTCAGTATACAGTGTTTATCCGCAGAGACAGGCACAACCGCTGGTAAGTCATGTATCACACAAAACATTTGGAGAGGCAGCAACAAAAGGAGATTGTTATGAAAACTTAATAATGTATAGCCTACATTAAATAACCCGTCTTATTTGGGCAATGGCATAACCAGGACTTTTTTTAGCGTCTTATGTCTGAAATTTTGCTGAATATGAAGCTATATACACTTTAACATGGGAGGGGGAGCAGTTGTAGCAATTACTAGCAGATCACAAAACCAAGTACAATTTGATAAAGCTACAGTGCCTTCTAGTTACATCCATTACTGTTTCCAGTCTGGGGCCTCGGTCACTTTTTTATTCAAACCACATAATTTCCACTACCACTTTGTTAAGCCTCTCATAGCTTCATATGTCTTATGATATAACTTAAGACTAGGACAGACACAACATCCAGTCCCTGGCAGTTAATTTATCAAATATTTCAGCACTGATTAATATTTGAACCCGGGACCTTTATCTCACTAGGCAAACATGCTACCAACTGAGCTAGTGCCATCTATTTATTTTTTCACTGAGCTTCACAACCTATTTATGATAGGTGATATAACAAGTGTCTTATTAGATTATTTATCATTTATATATTGCCTGGTAAAGTCACTGTACAAAGTTTAGTTTCTTAGATTTTCTTTCACTTTGTGTGTCTAACAGCATGGTTATTAACAACTTAGTCGAAGTGACGGAAAGTTAAGTTAAAAGAAATGAACACATATTAGCATGGAGAGGGTGTGTGATAAACATTTCGGTTTCTCCCACTATCGACAAACTAATCTGTGACCATTAGTCATAAATTACTAAGTCTTTTAGCAGATCAAATTATGCAAGCACTATGTCATACTTTTCCTCCAATTTAGTTTGGCGGAGCTCCTAAATACTTTTTAAGATATCACAAACTCTAAGCCAAGGCTGCTTAAAAAGTTTTGTTAAACTATGATACATTATAAATATTTGAGAAAAATAGCAAATATGGTTAGTGATATTTATTTCTATAAAAAATTTTAACAGCTTAAAAACACTCATTTACCAGAATAATTATTTTTGAATATTTTGAAGCTGAAACTTGATTTGAATGTGTTGGCTACCAATAAATTACCAAGCTACAAGACCTAAATAGTTGTGTTAGTTTTATGTTTGTATACATTGTGTACCTGACATTAAAACTTAAGTAATAGAGCCCTCCCAAGACTCTTAAGGGCCATGGATACAAACCATAACAGATTGACCGAAACATTAAGACAGGGCCTCCCTGTTCAGACACATTTTACAGATATTTCAAGGGCTTACAGAATGGACTTAGTGTGTCTATCAAGAGTAGATGAATGAGCCAGAAGACTTGTAACGAGGCTTGTTTGTAGTCGACTGGATCAGTTTGTACGAGTCCCATGCATAATCTGTGCTTATCAACCCAACCAAGGGGTACACAGCATGTCTCCTGGTGGCTGGTATGCCATTGGTCTTGTAAGAATCATAAACAATCATCCTATAACTAAGAAATAAGTTATAACAGCAGGATTATCTGAAGTGTCACTAGCAATTTTTAATTAATTACAGATAATACTTGAAATATATTCAGATTATGAAACAATATTAAATAACGCCACAGGTGGTCACATGTTATAAGACACCAGGCTCTTCATAGACTCAAAATGCCTGTGGTCAGGGACATTAGAGGTGGTTTTCCAAATTTGATTTATCCCTTTAGATTTTACATCCCCTCTCCAAGCTAACGCAAGTGCACTTTCTTTAAATAGTCTTTCTTATCCATACTCCTTATATCAGATAGATAATAACCATGATGTTAAAGATAATTTTAAAAAGTAATCCCATGTTAATACTAAACATTTCAATAATTAAATACTTCTCAACTAGGATAGAAGACTCCTAAATGTTGCCTATAATTATTATTTTCATTGCAAGAAACTAATTTATTCTTTATGCTATGTCTAGATTGTGTTAATTGTGTCCATTTACTGCTGGTTGCTTTGTTAAAATTAGAATAATGATTAGTTAATTTGAATTCAAACCCTTGTTCAGATTATATATTTATAAATATGCTAAGGCAGCTAATCAAATGCGCTTTAAGGCTGTATCACACTGTGCTACTTTAGTAGCCTAGTGTGACATAAAAATAGTGGCTACTAGCGCTTGCCGGCGAGTGAAATAGCAGTTTAGTTTAGTTTAGTTTATTTGTTAATGAGACATATTACATACATTTTTCAAGGATAGAGAGAATACAAATACCAACATTAAAGTTTTAAAATGTAAGTTAGACCTATAATACATGACAAAAAATTAACAACTGAAAAAGATGCAGGGAAAATTTTTCAAAAAAACCCCGCTGCACTTAGAGATAAGTTAAATTAAACTTCTAGAGCTGTATTGTCTTAGAGTTAGTTGTTCAGTTGGGTACCAATAACTTGGGCCCAGAGAAGCTCCACTACAATTGGTGGGGGTTGTTGTAAGAGGTGGCGTATGCGGCGGTGAGGACGAGCAGGCCCCCCGGGATCGGCACCAATGGTTCTGATATGTGGATTGTCTGATTTCTGGAGCTTTCGAAAAAATGTATCTGTTCTCTGGTGCAGAATGAAATCCAGGGGTGGCAATCCCGACCTGGAGTAGATCTCAGAGTTACGGGTTCGGGGGGGAAGACCCAGTATAAGACGGAGGCTACGATGAAAAAATGAGACCAATGGTCTAATAGCAATAGATAGAAAAGTTTAACATGTTCAACTTTTTGTGCTACTTACTAGCCAGTAGCTGACTTTGAAGGTCACCTGTCTTACTTGCTGCTAGCGAGTAGCACTTAAGTCACGCAGTGGGACAGTGGAATCGTGCAGTAGCTGGTGTTATTTATCACCCTGTGGTTGTATCTGTGCAGGGTGTATTTATTTTGTGTTGAAATCTAATCTACACAACCACGTGATTTGCTGTACTCGCAGCTACTAATCGCTGCTCAGTGTGACATAGAAGTAGCTGAAAAATGTATAGGGCGGCTACAGAGCAATATTCTCCTACTCATCAGTGTCCTTAAATATGTATCCATGGCTATATAATCCGATGGACCAAATAAATAGTTATGGAAATTGACAAGAACTTGGGTAACTTAGCATCAAATCCAGGCCAAGACAAAGTTTAGAAAATAAATAATAACACTAATGTTAAAAGTTATCATTACTATTATTTTTTTTACTTGGATTACATGCTGCTAGCCATTTGGGCTTTCCGCATTTAACTACACTAATAGGATAAGGATGAAGGTAGAATTTAGAGGAGATGTTTTCACATTAGCATGACAAAACAGCCTCAGCGTAGTTAGCTAATGCTCTAGTTTCGCTTTGACTAAGCTGCTGAGGATGGGGAGATTGAGGTTTGAATCTTGATAGGGTGAACTGGGGGCGACTTTTCCTGAATGGTTTTATACTTTCCCTCCATGTAAATGCGGGTTCTCTTACTCTAAATTCAACTTTCCCAATTTCCAACCCATTAGAGTAATTAGTCCTTAAGTGTATAACCTGAACGGGTAGTAAGACGCGGTCCTAAATAGGAAATTTTAAGGAATTAAAAAAAAAACTTTTATAACTTTGTATTGAAGCTTTGACCTCCCTTTCACTGATAAAACAGACTAGGCGAGCTTGAGGTTAAGTCTTTGTTCCCACCAATGCAGGTGCTATTATTTCTATTATTACTTTACAAAGGTTGAAGTATTGTTTTGAGGTTTCAAGGAATACTAACACTTGAGTCAGTTTGGCAATAACAACTAACATTTCAGGAAACAATTCGCTACAATATTGTATTTTCCATTAAGACTGAGTAACATAGCTAAATCTCTCTAAATGTCTTACAGAGAATCATGCTGATAGTGTTTGCAGCAACAGTGCTGCTCTTTGTGGGGGCCAACGCAGACACTCCGGCAAACTGCACGTACCAAGACATTGTCGGCAACTGGACATTTTACGAGGGGGACCGAAACAATACCGGCTCACCATTGTGTGACCAGATTGGTGAGAACTTGATGAATTGATGGATGACCTTGAGATATTACACAATAGCTATTTACTTAAAGTAGGTACTTGACAAGTCTAATGTTTAAGTGGCCATTGAAAACAATTTCACAACTCTCATTTCAATATTTCAATATTACTTGAATTGACTAATATATGTATCCTGTTCAATAAAACATGCTATAGAGTCTAGACAATTGACATGTTTTGTACTCGAGTGGACTACAAATACCAGATGCCTTAAAAGTTTTAATCAATACAAATAAATAGAAGTTTGATCCTTTCGATAAATAAGATAAGTTGTTAAACAATGTTGGCTTATCACAAAATAATTGGAACACCTTTGTGCCAGAATAAGGTAAACCTCGTGTATTTTGTCAATTAGTAACAACTGGAACAAATATTTTAGCATAATAAAAATGGAAATGTCTGCCAAGTAGAGGATTTGGTTTTGAATATTTATTTCACTGGCACTTGAAATAAAATACAGTAAAGCCTATTTTAAACAACAGAGTTTGTTCTTTGCAGTTTAATCCAGTGACGGCTGGTGATGTAAAAGTTATGGTGTTCACAAAATCAATATTGTATTGAAGAATATTTTGCACATATTATATTAAAATAATAATAATAATAATATTATGTATATAATATACACATAGCTTTATTATAATATCAAGACAATACCAATATAAACATATGGGCTAGTATAAAGTTTAATAAAAGCAATGTAGCACATGCATACATAGAAATAGTCCACATATATTATATAATTATATAAAATATGTATAAATATGAATTATATAATTACTCCATGTAAAAATTTGTGTATATAAATTATATATTACTTTTGATGTGCGTAAGGGGGCCTATGTATATATACAGGGTGTTCAGAAACTCATAGCCCAAACTGCACATATAACTTGTTTGAACCAATAGTAATAAGAAATCCCTGTACACTGAAGTCCGAAAAACTGTACTAATACCAATAAATTGTGTTAAAAGTTTTGGCGTACAGCGCAGGGAGAGCATATCTATTCAAGCATGTGTATACAAGTTACATAGGAGTTAGGCACACAGCACTGCACATGTAATAATGGCAAGCACTTTCTGTGATACCGCCTCGGTAGCATAGTTAGCTAACGCATGTATTAGCTCTTTAACGGTAACAAATAATTATAGCACTCCCACCGTGCTGCCAAACTGCACACAAAATAAATCACATTTTCCAACATTACACTATAAAAGCGCTAATAACAATAGAATTATTATTATTAGCACCGCGTCTTACTACCCATTCGGGTTGTACGCACTTACGCTGATGTGTAATGGTAGGGTGATTGTGAGATGAAATGGAGGACCTACAGTTTAACATGGGATCTGAACCACGGTGGAGGCCTGGCATTCCACACATTCACAAGTTGTGATTAATACACGTCTTGTCAGAGGTGAAGGAAGGGTTTGGCAATCAGATAAATATGTGCCAGGACCGAGTATTGAACCCCGGACCCTCAGCACAGAATTCTGAAACCTTATCCCTAGACCAACAGGTCACCTAGACTAATAAATAGTCACAGAGATTTAGATGACTCATTAATTATTCAAAACTATAATAATTATAATTGTAATCAAAATATAGGGTTTTCAAGTACACATGTGATCAAATACACGAGCCACCACTGGTGTAAACTCAAAAAGAGTCTTAAGCTGCACATAATTTATGAATTTATTTTTTAAACTAATCTTTGTTTCATACATATCTTGACAAAAATAGTCATCATATATAATTATCTCATTAAAAATGTGTCAGTGGTAGAATTATACTTGTCACATGGAGCAATCGTTGATTGTTGATAGAGGGTGTTACATTTATCAGGTTTTTCTAGCAAACTAGGTCTTATTACATGTATATTAGTATTTATTAAATTTTGATGAAATCTAAAATGTACTATTTTATATTAAAATTACATTTCCTTTCCATTTACTGAGATATGTACATTTTGGGAGAATAACTAAATAATAATCCAATGGCCGTAACTAGCCACAATTTAAATTAAATTAAATAATTATTGTTTATATCTGCACCAGCAAGACTGTCTCCAGGTATATGTAGCTTAGTGAACTGATAAGCAGGGTTGTCTGCACATATACTGTAGCTTAGTGAACTAAGAAGTAGGGTTGTCTAACTAGATACTATAACTTAGTGAACTGAGAAGCAGAGTTGTCTGCACAGATACTGTAGCTTAGTGAATTAAGGTGCAGGGTTGTCTAACTAGATACTGTAACTTAGTGAACTGAGAAGTAGGGTTGTTTACATACATACTGTAGTTGAGTGAACTGAGAAGCAGGGTTGTCTAACTAGATACTGTAACTTAGTGAACTAAGAAGCAGGGTTGTCTAACTAGATACTGTAACTTAGTAAACTGAGAAGCAGGGTTATCTACATAGATATTGTAGCTTAGTGAACAAAGAAGCAGGGTTGTCTAACTAGATACTGTAACTTAGTGAACTGAGAAGCAGAGTTGTCTGCACAAATACTATAGCTTAGTGAGTTAAGAAGCAGGGTTGTCTATCTAGATACTGTAACTTAGTGAACTGAGAAGCAGGGTTGTCTGCACTAATACTATAGCTTAGTGAGTTAAGAAGCAGGGTTGTCTATCTAGATACTGTAACTTAGTGAACTGAGAAGCAGGGTTGTCTGCACTAATACTATAGCTTAGTGAGTTAAGAAGCAGGGTTGTCTATCTAGATACTGTAACTTAGTGAACTGAGAAGCAGGGTTGTCTGCACTAATACTATAGCTTAGTGAGTTAAGAAGCAGGATTGTCGACATGATATTGTAACTTACTGAACTAAGAAGCAGGGTTGTCTAACTAGATACTGTAACTTAATTAACTAAGAAAGAGGGTTGTCTGCACAGATACTATAGCTTAGTGAACTAAAAAGCAGCGTTGTCTACAAGATAATGTAGCTTAGTTAACTGAAAAGCATGGTTGTCTGCACATATACTCTAGCTTAGTGAACTGAAAAGCAGGGTTGTCTGCACATATACTGTAGCTTAGTGAACTGAGAAGCAGGGTTGTCTGCACATATACTGTAGCTTAGTGAACTGAGAAGCAGGGTTGTCTGCACAGGTACTGTAGCTTAGTGAACTAAGAAGCAGGGTGGTCTTTAAAACCATTTTCTAAGGCAGGACACACACATGCTGACACAAAAGTTTCGAAACATCTTGAAACCACGACACAAAAAATATTTAAGCTTTTTTTTTCCCACCAAATGAAACATGATGAAACAAAAATGTTGTCTCTGCTAAGATGGCAGTGTGTAATGTTGGAAATATTGATACTGGTGAAGTGTTATAATTTTCTGGGATTGGTTGGTTAAACTGGAGAAAGCATCAAGTAGGAAATACTTACTTCACCCAATCAATGGAAAAAGAAGTGAGAAATGTTCTTTGGAAAATTACACATCTATATCTCTAAGCTCACTGTAGTCTTTTTCAGCATTTTCAAGCACAAACAAAACAAAAATGACCAACACATCTCAGGTTTTGAAGGAGACCATCATCATGTGACTAGACTGCCTGACTGTGTCCCTAGAAACATCTGAAATCATATACATGCCTATGTGGGAAAATTCCAGATTTGAGAATCCCAGCATCCCTAGTCCATTAAATTGATGTAACATGACTGACTACTCTGTGATGGAAAAGAATAATTAGTTCTCTCAACATTTTAATTTTATACAGTAGTATTTCATTGGTCAATAAATAACTGTACCTAGTTATTTTAGGAAGAATAAATTATTTTAAACCAAAATGATAGGTAGGTAGGTGATTTTTTTTTTCCACGCCTAATATCTGCATACTTGTACGTAGCCTTAATTCAACTCCATTACCTCTTAAATATGAAAGGGGTAGGCCTATGACTAACCAACACCTTACCAACTTAATTAAGATTAAGGCATGTGAATTATCTTTCAACATTAGTCAGAGTTGAGCCAGAATTAGTCGGATGTGTGTATGGTCATTTTAATTGATTACATTTATTTTGTTGGTGTTTATCTCTAACAATAAATGCATTATTTAATTAAGAAAATATGTTTTGAATATGTAAGTTTTAACAATTTTTTTAGCACCATTTCCTACTACCTATTCTGGTTGTACACTTATATACTAATTATCCTAATAGTTTTGAGAATAGGAGGTTATATTTAAGGACATGTACCCGCATTTGCGTGTAGAAAGAGTGGAAAACCACCCTCACTACACTCAAACAAGATTCAAACCTCGGTCTCACCATCATCGGCAGGCTAGCCTACTACAGGACTAGTGTGTTAGACCACGCGGTCATCAAAGTGGGTAAGTTTTAATTGATATTTTACATTTGGTGTATCTTGGACATAATTTAAAAAGAACATGTACTGTACTATACATGTAAATAGATATTACAGAGGGAGGAAAATAAGAAATGGGGAGGGAGGAACAGAAATATAGTTCCTTCTTTTTGGAAACTCTTGCACTGCCATTTTGATCAGTGAAGTTTTCATCAAATTTAAAAATAACAATATTAAAAGTTCAATTTTAATAAAAAGATTTTTTTTATAAAATACAAACAATTATTTTCTCTGGTCAACAGTAATAATTTTTACTACATATATTATTAGGGTTATTTTATAGGTCTATCAAAAGGGACAGCTGTAGATCACATGACTTAACATATGAATACTTGAAAGTAGATCTAGGAACTTTTCTAGCTATCAGATAAACTCATCCTATGAAAACTAATTGGACTGCATTATGTGAATAGAATTCCCCATAAAAGTAATTCAGGGGTAAGTCATGGAGGTTCTAATGCACCCCCCACCCCCACCCCCCCACACACACACTATGTAAGACATGGTGGATAGTTTGTCAAGCTATTTTTGTCACAACTATCAACCTAACACGCTGTTCACAGGCACAGTAAGCCGCAAGGTAAAGGTGGCGCTACTTAGTCCCAATGTCGCTGTTGATGAATATGGGAACAAAGGAACATGGACTGTCGTGTACAATCAAGGCTTCGAGGTCACAGTCAATGGCAGAACTTTCTTTGCTTTCTCTTACTACAAACAGGTAGGCCCTCGCAGAAGAATACCTACTTACCTACACCACTATGGATTATATTGTGTTTCGTTGTATTACACAATATGTTAGTTATTTTATGTAATATGCCACCGGAACAGATCGGTGTGTATGAGATAAGTGGATCAATCAAATATAGTAAACCTCCCAAAGTTTCAGCAATTTTTAAATAAATATGAATATCATCATAACATTTTTTTTTTTCTAACTATGGATTAAATATCAAAATTATATTAGATGATTACGGTTAGAACTGCATTCAAATACCATATTCTTTAAATTTAAAAACGACAACTGAATATGGGAATCAAACCTGGGACCTTTGGCTTAGTACATCATTGCTCTATCCACTGAGTCCACTGATCTATCCAGGAATTGTTTAGTGCTCAGGGTCATTCTTTCCTGGAGTACTCATTGGTTAGAGCATTGGGGTTTGATTCCTGAGTCTGATTATCATTTTTAAATTTAAAGAATATTTTTTCTAAGTTGAATCAATTCTTCACTGCAAGTAATTTCATCTTTCAAAAACTAGAGCATCTTTACTGTCATCATTTTCCAATGTGGAAATGGAATGCCTTACACAATTCATACCACCTGTAACCTCAATTATGCCTTTAAACACTTTAAATCATATAATTCAGGTCCAATTTTGACTCAAATTTTGAGATTGCGTTGACTTGAAAATCATATTTTCCATATAATTTTGTACTTCTAGTAAAATTTGTGTTATTTGTTAATATATAATTTAGCAAAACTAAACTTTAAAACCGTAGGTGAAGTGAGGCTTCATTTAGTTGACGTGAAACTCTGCCAGAGGGAGAGAATTGTGCTTGACTTCCTTCAATCTCAATCGATTGTTTGGTGTTGTCATGATGTGCTTGAACTATATGACATGTTGTTTTGTTACAGGATGGTGGGAATGTGACGAGTATTTGTTCCAGAACCTTCCCTGGCTGGTCACATGATGTCACACTTCATCACTGGGCTTGTTATTACGGTCGCAAACAGGGATCACTGCAATCCAAATTGCACCAAGATCCGTTTGCATCAATGGCTGAGGTGTGTGTCATTTGAATAGAACATTTCATCAATAAATATAATATTTTAGTCTATTTTTTAAATTTCTGTTCCATCTAAACACAATTACCAAGTACCTAGTTACTGAACAAGAAAGTATTTAAATACTATTTAATTGGGACATCACTTAGTTCACTTAGTGGAACATGTTATCAACATACAAAAACTATCAAATTGGATAAGACTGACTAGCCTCGAAATGACTGGAGAGCCCCTTCCCCTTCTAAATGCACCGCTGACTAAACATGGTCTAGCGGGTTGGTGTGTGGGAACATTCTCACCTTGAAATGCGGGTCTTAAGGACCACGCAGAAAACAAACATTCACTAAATGGCCCCACAATATGGTAGCCAAGCCATCCAGTCCTTAAAAATAACATAAATCATGTTAGGCGAGAGTAGAAATTCTTCTCGGCTAAACACAAATACCTCCTAAACTAGCTATCAGGTCACTGAGTCACCTATTATTCTCAGAGAGAAATAATCAAATAGGTACCCTACATCTTCCGACGGTCTGGTTGGTCTTGCGGCAACATCGCGAAGTCCAGAGGTGCTGGCTCGGTAAATAAACGTCAATGAGTCACGATGTCCTTACACGCGTAGAACCATGTTATAAATAAATGGGCGAGTGACTCTCCCCGGCAAGCCGTGGAGTTTTATAGTGGCTGTTCGGAGAGCATCATGGGAAAGAGAAATAGGGGGGAACCATCCCTCTAGCTTGGGCTGGTGACCTCACCCATGCCAACCAAGGCTCTGAGACGGACAGGCCTTTATCAGTAGATTTGATAGCCTTAGAGAGCCGAATGCATTAGGTAGAACCATGAGGGTGGCGAGCCCATCCAAGGGTGCCGTTCATGCTCCCCGAAGTATCCGAGGTGAGGTATGTAACATATGTATATGTATATATCAAATGGTCTAGCATAAATATATATAATTAGGAAACCATAATTATATTACTTTTTTTTAGAAGAGGTAATTTGCTACAAGAATGGGTAGTATTGGGCTGAGTCGATTAGCCCGTTACAGTAGAAGCCATTTTGTGTTCGTCCCTTTGATATGTTTTCCATCCACCTTTCCTATACCTTCTTAGATTTTAAATGCAATTCATTACAATTAACTATATTGGTTGTCCTTGTTTTACATCTGAGCCTCACGTAATTTGTTTTTGAGCTCCCAGTATTTATGTAATGGTGTATTGTGCACAGTGGGAAGGAGGAATCTCAGAAGAAACGCACCAACAGATTGTGGAAAGAGTTAATTCAATTCAAAGCTCATGGACAGCTAAAGTACATCGGCCATTCCTCAACTATACACACCAGCACCTGCTGAATCTGCATGGAGGAAAGCGGTAAAGTATAACATGTTTTTCTACTGGAATCTTTGTGTTGTCAATCACTTTAGCCCAACAGAAGATTGTAATTACAATATATTCCATAGGTCACAAATTTTGGCACTTAAATTTTGGAGATTATAATAATCTCCCTTAATTCTTTGTTCATCATTTGCACAAATTTTAAAGTAATCTACACATAAAAGTTCAAGTCATAACTGGTGTAAAGGTAGCCTGTTCATGTTTATTGATGTTCAAATGTTCAAACAATATCCATAGAGATGTTTCATATATGTCAGTGTCAGGCCCGCCCTCAGCAAACGTGAGGCCCCAAGTTATCTGACACCCTCTCCCCCAAAATATTTTTTAGTATCTTTTACTACCCTTTTGGGTTGTACCTTTATGTACTAATTACACTAGTGAATTATGGATAAGTATGGTTAAATTTATAGGAAGTGCACTCATATTTATGTGGAGTGTGTGGAAAACCATTTAAGATAAAACCACCCTCGGTGCACTCAACTGGGATTGAACCCTGATCTCCCCGGCATAGACAGCCAGTCTATTACGAGAGTGATGCCTTAAACCATGCGACCATCGAAGTGGGTAAAAAGGAAAGATTAAAAAACTTTATTTTTATTCTGTGTTATAACAGTATTTTACACATAGGCTATAATATCAATCATATGCCATATAAAATATCGGGAAATGTCTTTAGAAGTAAATACATTTAGTAATTTATTTTAGAAAAGAGTGGATTCTTCCCAAACATTTGTTATATTTTCTTCTCCAATGAAACTGATCTGTACAAAGGTTTGAAGAACAACTGTGCTAAGTTTGAATTAAATCAATTAATGCTTTCAATATTTTTATCAAGAAATATATCCACCACAGACATTGGCGAATATAAACCCATATATCAAACCACATAGATATGTTTTCTTATTTCTACACTTTGTCAATGTTTAAGAGAACAAAGTTAAAGTTTCCTGCAAGTTTAAGTACACCTAAAGAGACTAAGGAAAAAACAACGTAAAGTAACACACTTATAAAAACTAATTAATACAATAAATGAACTAGCAATTTACCTGTCCTAACAAATGGGCTTTTCCGGCTTTCTGTCTGGCGAAGTATCAATGACATCATCACAATTCATCAAAAAAATCCTATATGCTATTAACATTTCGTCACCCGAGAATGCAAGTGTTCTATCTCCAAAATGGTTAAATTTGAGATATTTGGTGTATACGTTCATTTAGAATGCATATGATCCACCTGTGGTGAAATTGAGACTATTAAATAATTACTTAAGAAGATACAAGCTCGAGTTGTCTTCTAGTAACATTGGTTTTATACACAAGGTCAAACTTCAATGCTCTTTTACACAAAAGTGAAAAATTGGACATAGAACACTTGCATTCTCGGGTGACGATTTGGAAACTGGTTCTAAATTTCATTCAAAAACTTCAAAGTCTCACTGCAGTGTCCAACAAAACACAAAGTGCAATAAATAGATAATTTGCTTGTGGCACTTTTAACACTCAAACAAATCATTACGCCTTTAAAGTTTAATTTAAGTAAATTACAATTTACAACAGACACCCATGAACCCGGAACTATAACATTGCTTTATTCTATGTGTACAAATATGCACAGCACAAACCAGGAGATCTAAGTTGGCACTACTTATTTACTGCTGGTGTCTGTCTCCTAGTCCTTACCTGTTAGTAAGTTTACTAAGTCACAGCGCCCTTGTTCCGAAGGTTGGACGAGGTGGGTAAGGTCCTGTTACTATTGTCAAGGACAATGCTTCCACACTTCCTATATTATTTACAGACAAACCTAATCTATACAGAACAATAAACATGCTAGATGAAACAAAACAAAGTAAATGCGAACATGACTTTCTAATGGGTCACATAAACACAAACACAAGCACAAAAGCAAAAATTTCCTATTCCAAGAATGAAGCCTAGGTCGGGGGATTGGGCAGTGACGATCAATTTTCTTTAAGAGGCGACCATTACCTTTTTGTCTAATGGCAGCAATGTAAAGTGTCATGTGTGTTCTATACATTATAGAAGCCACATTGTGTTTGTCTCTTTTATATGTTTCTATCCACCTTTCCTATACCTTCTTCCAAATATAATTCAAGATAGGAAGAATAAGTGGTGTACTTTTCAAGTGCTGCAATGAACTTTCGAGTTCCTAATTCCATAAAATATATACACAAATACACACACACACACACAGACACTATAATGGCTGTAATATACTTTAGCCTGCTCACAAGACTATATTTAGTAGTTCTAAATGTTTAGGTCCAAATTTTGACCTGCACGCTTATAGTTATACTAGGAAGATAGCAATCAAATGACCTGAGTCTGAGTAAAGTTCTAACCACAGACGCTAATAGTTAGCCCATGAACCATGACCAAAGTCACAGTTTCAGGCCACAGGACATAATTTCTGTCCTGAAAGAACAATACACAGGTGTCATGCAGCAACTGTCGTTATGTTTTTGTATTGTCAGACATGACATTTGATTGTAGGTCTTGGTTGGCTCATCGTCCTTCTCCATCGTTGGTTAGTGAGGAGAGCAAGAGAGCTGTGGTCACTCTGCCAGAGAGCTTGGATTGGAGGAATAAAGACGGTGTCGACTATGTTTCGCCTGTCAGGTCTGACATATAGGATATAGTCACAACATAGAGTTCATTCCCCACAACCAACAGAAGATGTACAAATGGTCTTGCAACTCATATGGTTTGGTGACTGGATACATGAAAGTAGATCTGGTAACTTTGCTGTCAGTTAACTACACTCCTACTGTAGAGGAGGTGTACATGCATGTTATCTGATAGATTCTAGGCATGAGAAACTCACAGATTGTAAGAGTGAGTTTTTTGAAATCATATTAATATTAGGATTTATTCAACAGGGAGTTTGACAAGCATAGACCTTCAATTAGATAACGTTTTTTTTAATGTTTTCATTCAAAATAAGGTGATTTTTTTTTTTCACCGGGTCTTGTCACCTGTTTGGGTTATAAATAAACATTAGTGGGAATGATTAACTCACGGTGACCTGGCGGTCTAGGGGTAAGGTGTCAGACTTCTATGCTGGCGGCCGGGGTTCTATCCTCGGTCCCGGCAAAGATTTATCTGATTACCAAACCCTTCCTTCACCTCTGACAAGACATCTTGTGAATGTGAGGAAAGCCAGGCCTCCACCGTGGTTCGGATTCCACGTTAAACTGTAGGTCCTTCATTTCATCTCACAATCACCCTACCATTACACATTAGCGTAAGTGCGTATAACCCGAACGGGTAGTAAGACGCGGTGCTAATAATAATAATAATAATAATAATAAACTCACAGTGATAGTTCACATGTGGAAAACCAACCCCACCACAACATCCAGCACAAATTCAGGGTGGAGATGTAGGAGATGTGAGAAAAGGCCAGTGTTTTCACCGTTTTTATATCAAGACAAATCAAATGTTGCTTCAGTACAAACTTAGAATTTAATTTTCTTCACATGATAACCTCAACACTTATTGAATATCTGTCCTATAATTTTAATGACAACTTTTTCTCTTCATTTTAAAAGTTTGTTAGATAATGCCAATCACAGATATTCAACCACTGTTGATATCCCATTGTGAAGAAAATTAAACTCTTGTTTGTACTAAAGCAATATTTCATATATCTTGGCCAAAGAATATTTTGATAAAAAAAACTGCAAAAACATTGGCCTTTTCTTGTGGTTCCTACATCCCCCACCCTAAACTCCCTCTCACCTTAGATAGCGTTACAACTGATGCTGGTTTCATTTTTCTTTAAAATAACTTTTTAAGTAAATATAGTGTTACAATCCAGTTATTTAAAAAGCATATTGTTGTGTGCAGGAACCAGGGAACATGTGGAAGCTGCTATGCATTCTCTTCCATGGGCATGTTAGAGTCGAGACTGCGAGTCCGAACCAACAACCAGCTCCAGGTGACTCTGTCGCCTCAAGATATTGTCAGTTGCAGTCACCTCGCTCAGGGGTGTGCAGGGGGATTTCCTTATCTCATCGCTGGCAAGTATGGCAAGGTGAGTCATTGGCAGTCTGTGACAATCACATACACTTAAGCCGAATTCAGATATTTCATGTTAACACATGTTATGATAGGTTAGTGAAAAATACCAACGCGATAAATTATATTGAAGTTCTCACACTTGTGTAATATGGTGTGTTGAGACCATGTTATGGGTTATCTGACGCCGGAATGTATAACATTTTTTGACACGCATCAGCCCAAGATCTGGACAACCAGATTTTTGTTTGATTGCGTTGAAGCATCAGAACATGACACTTGATTAGAGATATTGAAAATAATGGATGATTAAGCTGTAATTGAGTATGTACTGAGATATGAATTACTTTTCAATCCACTTAAAAGTATATAGAAACCAACACACCAGGATAAAGGCACAGGAGAAAAGAAGAAATCAAAATTGGAATTTCAGGTAACTATCACATGTTCTTGATTGTTTTTATTCATGTTTTTTTTTCAAGTAGTTTGAGATTTGAAATCATATTTTAGGTCTAACATGAGCCTTAGGCCATACAACCACTGAAATGGGTCAGATTTGATAAAATACCTTAACTCAAAACAAAATTCTCTTTCTTAAAATAAACTATTTTTAAATACATTAATACATTTGTTGTTGTAAATGTGTATGTGTGTGAGGGGGGCGTGCGAGCAGGTAGGGGGTTACTTCTGAATGTACCTTAAAATGCTCCTCTGGAAGTCTAGCATTCTAAGTGTTAATCATGTCATTAATGTGGGGCCTGATGAGATTTTTTGGATGTTAATGACACATTTTGTAAACTATTCATGGAAATTAGTGTATTTTATTCATGTGTGTAGATATCTGAACCAGAATATTACTAAGTATTAGTACAGTGTGTGATTATTACTGTGCACATCCAAGTCAAAAAATCTTCTATGGTTTTTTTTTTAGCAATTCCCTTTGTCCCAAGGTATTTTGTTTTAGCACTGCGTCTTACTACCCCTTCAGATTATATGCATATGTATTAATTACACTAATGGTTTGAGAATTATGAAGGTTTAATTGAGAGGGAGTGCACCCGCATTTGTGTGAAAGTAAAGTGGAAAACCATTTAGGGAAAACCACCCTCAGTACACTCGACCTGGATAGAACCCCAATCTCCCTGTCTTGTGCAGTTTAGTCCTACACAAGAGTAACATGTTAGACCGCGTGGGACCATTCTATGCCCTTGTTTTCATGTATATGATACTGTGATGTGTTTCAGGAGTTCGGTGTAGTGGAGGAAACTTGTATTCCATACAGCGGTAGGGACGACAACTGCCCTCTCAAAACATGTGCCGACCGCCACTACACAGCGGAGTATCGATATGTTGGAGGTGAGGTGTGACTATATGTTATTGACACACGGCCATGCCTATACCACTATATTCAACAATAATATCTTATTGTGTTAGGGTTGAAGAAGGTTGAGTTTATAAGATGTGTACCCACATCTGCAAGAAGGCAATATCTCTCCATCATTGGCAATACAGTCTATAGTGCGGGTCACGCTAAAGAGCATTCGACCACCGAAGCAGGTCAAAAATAACTAAAATATCATCTCCAAATTAATTTTAGCAACATCTTATCTTTACATCATTTAATATGAAATTTAAATACAATAAAACCTCCAATAACCAAAATAAAGGGGGCTGAACCGGTTTCGGATATGAAATTGATACCTCTCTAAAGAGTTAAAAGATAAAAAAATGTTATTGATTGCATAATATACATATGTAGTTAGTTACAGAAAAGTATTTTTTGTATATGCGTGTACATTCGTTATTTAAATAAATGGTTATTCAATATAACAAAGTGGTGTTATTGACCTCACACACATCCATAAACTTGCTTAGTAAAATACATACAGCACTACTGTACAGTTTAATATAATAAGGAAATGTGAAGTGTTTTTTTCTCTTTTCACTACTAAGATAAGTTTAAATTTCAATGATTACTGTATATGATTGGCATATCTTAACAAATAAAGGTTTTACAGATTTAAAATCTTTTCTTGGCGGTTTAGCTACCGAAAAAATTACATAAACGAAAATGCAGTTAGTCGTTTTGGGTATGCTGTTTTTCAGATATTATAGGTTAGGATTTGGGAGGTTTTAATGTATGTTTCAAAGTTTACACTATTTTAACCACAATATTAAAATCTATTTAAGTGTTTATGTTTAATTTTGGACAGGATACTACGGCGCATGTAACGAGGAAGAGATGCTTCTTGCCATCCAAAGAGGACCTATTGCAGTATCATTTGAAGTGTACGAAGATTTTGATGACTACAGTGGCGGGATCTACCATTACACAGGACAAGTTGGCATAAAAACTGTCAACAGCTTCGAAGTAGGTTATTTCTCTGTTGCATCCATTGTTTAAGCTTAACACTTTGATTATTTGCTTCAGGCTTTAAACACCCTTAGCTCATAAGTTCCTCAAATTCATAATTATAGCAAACTTTCTTGAAGTATCCATTTATTTAAATTTGGGACAATTCTAATAGCACCATAATAGCACAAAAATAACAACTCTACTGCACCCCCATAATGTTACACCTAGAACATTTATTATTATGTCGGCAGGGCAATCATTGAGTTCGAAGCTAGGCTTTCCTTCATGATCGAGAATGGTATTATAATTTCATGGAAAACTTATACATTAAATAAGTTTTTCTAATAAACCTTTTATGTAATAAATCGATTTGGAGAATGATAAAAAAGTAATGTTACTATCTATATAAACATATCCAAAGTTCAACCGATTAAAAGTAATTTAACTCATACTGCATTGGTACAGCCTGAGATTGAAATAAGTCCGTTGACCCAATATGGTAAAGGAGTAAGAATGACTGTCCTCGAGTTTGTCACCGATAATGTAAATACTTCTATAAAATGAATTACAGTCCAATTATCATTCGAGCTGGCAGCTATAAAAATTACTAGATCTTAAGTCATGAGTATCACAAACTGATACATGGTAGTTATCCACAGGATCAGTCCTGAGAGCTGAATCATTAACATTTAGGTGACAACCTGGACATGGGTATTGAACCCAGGACCTTTGGTTTCATGCAGATTAATGCTTTACCACTGAGACACTGGTTCGTCTTGTATCCAGCACCATCTCTCACCAGTTATTCCATCGCATATCAGTTTGGGATACACGATAATTACCAAGTGAATGGCAGCATACTTACGAGTCACCGTGAATAGTTTTGAGAGGACAATACCAAACTTACACCCAATACACCAACAAGTGGATATGAGACACACCTGGATGGCTCAGTGGTATAGCATTGGCGTGCAAAGACAAGGGTCTCTGATTTGGTTTTCGTGTCTAGGCTATTTTCTACTCAATTGAGTTACTAGAACTTATTTTGTGTACTCATACATCAAGTTATTTGATTTGAAACTCTCACTTTTAATAGATACTATCAATATCTATGAAATGTCATTAATTAAATAGTAAAATATTATAAATATTAGCTCCAAAAAATGATTGTATTTTCTAAAAGACCTTTTCTATGATATAAAGACTGTATTTGTGTTTTGTTTTTTAAATTTAATAAAATGTTGTACGATTCCAGATAGTGAACCATGCGGTGCTAGCAGTGGGGTATGGAGTCGATAATGCTACAAGCGAGAAGTTCTGGATTGTCAAGAATAGTTGGGGACAAGACTGGGGAGAGGACGGCTACTTCCGCATCCGACGTGGCACGGACGAGGTTGGCATTGAGAGCATCGCTGTGGAAGCTGAGCCGATACCTTACTAAGACACCCAAGGGGGGGCTTGCTGACATTGACCAACAGATTGTGATCTGCCCTTCTTCTTGATTTCTTAATTATTACTTTCCCTCTCCGCTTCTTCCTGGAGCAACCAATTTATATTAATGTGTTCCTCATCTAAAGCAATTAATTTATAGTCGAGAAATGGCTGTTGACTTTGTAATTTGTGTGCTGATATAATTTGTCTGTTTAGAAAGTGCACATTAAATACCTCAAATTAATGATATTAATTAGTATATTCCTGTCAGGAAACAAATTGAACATTTCATTACCCACAACGGTGGTCATGTAGTAATGCATCATTCACACATTGAAGTGGATTGCCAATGATGGGGAGATAAACAAGGTGAACTAAAAAATTTTCATAACTAGTGAAACTTTTAATTAAATTATAAATAATTTTTGGTTGATAAAATAACCTGAAAGGAAATGTCATCTTGGGTCTCAAGACTATTTGTAAAGAGTTATTTGTTAAAACTAAATATTAATAAAGATATAATCAAATTAAATAAACACTTAAAAAATGATTAGCCTCACAAATATTTAAAAGAGTGTTGAAGGTATTGACTGGTAAACTTGATGGGAATATCTGCAGCTGTGAGAATAATATTAGAATGGAGCTGAAAGCGATAGGGTATAATGAGGTGGACTGGTTAAAGATAGGGATAGGTGGTTGTAGTGCAACAATGAACTGTTGAGTTCCTTATACTGAGTGTACTACTAAGTCACATTAATCTCAGAAGTCAAGTGCTGAAGCAATAGCGCTAGCATAGTGACATCGTCTGCTGGAGGTGTTTTCCCGAAAGTCTGACTTAGGCCTTACTCCAAGCATGGAGTGTTCACCAGCGCACTTAGCTTCGTTCACCACGATCAGTGTGGCTTACATCTGATAGATTATAGTTGTATACGTCCTGTGTAATGGGGAGCACTGTCCTGCCTGTTGCATAGAATAGGTATAACTGGACTGTTGACCATATTTATTTTTCATGAAACCCAACAAAATGTCTAACTTAAGGATTGTATGCAACAATTTTTTTTTGCATAGTTGTAAATAATTAGAATCAGTTGGGTAGTAAGAATTTACAGTATCTTTGTTTTAATCATCACTCGGGCGAGTAAACATAATATACGTCATGGCGGCCGACTTTGTATCGTGGGTTATGGCGGCTGACTTTCTATCGTACGTGATGTGTTCTTATTTCTGTTTAAAGAAAAAAGCCGTAGTTTGTTTTATTTGTAATTCTAGTTTTGATTTTCAGCTTTTGAAGAGTTTTAATGTGTTCATTAAAATATTTACAATATTGTTCGTGAGGTGAAAGTTTATAAGTGAGCATGTGCCGAAACGGTTGAGTCCAAGTTTCCCATACAGGTAGGAGGGTAGGGTACTAGGCACATAAGATTTTCCAAACCTAACAATTTCTTTTTTTAATAATGATTTTATTCATGCTAATCTCTTTTGTCTTACAAAATAAATATTACGGATTAAGCTGTGCTTTTCAAGTAGACCTAACTAAGTAATTGTTGAATTCAAAATATTATGCTTTGTCTATGAGGTGAAAGACTCGATCATCGAATCCAGTTAAACACCGAATCCTTGAATCTCGAATACTTGTCAAGATTCGGCGGATTCGAGGATTCAAATGGTCCATCTCTAATATAGAGCCCTCTATGCCTAATGAAGTATTTTTGGTGGGAAGAGACTGAACATAATATAATATGTAATTATCATATGCTTTGGTCGACCTCGATGGTGTTGGAGTTGAGTGCTCACCTCAAGACCCAATGTTCGTAGGTTCAAAACCAGCCGAGGTCTACCGATTTTTACAGAGCCATAAATATCTGTAGCACAACTTTATAGCACACCCCACCTGAAATTAACCTATCACAGCAACTGCAACAAGGAATTGCTGGAGTACCGAGGCTCTGTTGCTCCACACCAGGAATTAATAAAATAATTTTAAAAATGTATATGCTTTGAGTTTAAAGACCAGTGAACCTTCATTATGATTTATTCTTTTTAACTCTCAACTATAACCAATGTTTATCAAACTAGTATTTTTTTATTTATTTTTTTACGAACCTAAGAGAATGCCTTGAAAAAGCTTTGCCTTATGATTTCCTCTGGCTTTAAAAATTGTTTAATATTGTATGATTATTGCATTATCTTTCTGATAACTTTCTAATTTTTTAGATTATTTAACACAAATTTTGTTAGTTTTATTTAGGTTAAGAGAACAAAACTCATTAAAATATCTTTGACTAGAAACAAATAGGATACGAGTAAAAATAGAGTTGATTTATAAAAGTCATTTGTTTCTAGTAAATTTAAAAGAAATTAAATGTATTCTCCACTATTCTTATCATTATGTTCCTTACTAAGCTATTTAATATATACATATATGCATTTTGTATAATACATTATTTATATATGTGTACATCAGTGTGTGAAAAAAAGTTTTCCTTTAAGAGTTAAATATAGACATAAAATCAATCAACAGTAATACATTTGAAAGTTTGAGGATAACTGAAACAGTACTTTGTTTTAAAACATTTGCTGATACATTATCAGACGTTGAGACAAAACTGTCCAGTTAGATAGTGCAAGTTAAACGCCCTTTGAAGTTCATAATATATGTGGAAGAAGAACAAGGGAAAAGAGAAATGAAATATACATCAAGGCTTTTGAAATGAAAAGAGAATAGTTCCCACTTGTGTTATGTATGAACTAGTTCCTCTTTCCTGCAGCTGCACCCTTACCCAGTGTTTCATCTATTGTGTCTTAATATCAATCATTAAAATGGGCTATATTTTAATGTGAATAAAAACATCTGTTCTTAAAATATACACGATAGTAGCATATATCTAAAATAAAATAAACGATTCACATTTTACAAAGTTTGCATTTCAAAATATATAAAATTTATCTTTACAAAAATATGTTATCTACAATAAATAAACTATAAGTTAATTAGGGCTGGGCCAATATCGATAGCCGATCCGATTTATCGGCCGATATTGGAACAATCGGCCAAGGATGATCGGTTTTTTATCATGCAGATATTTTACGCTGATAATTCAAACTCTATAGATATATTTTAAATTCTCAAGTCATGATAATATAATTCAAACAAAAATATTTAGACACAGTCTCTTGAATGTAAACACAAATTCAACTCTGTTAGATATTTTATTTTATAATAAACAGCAAAACCAACATTCTAAACAAAATAAACTATTCAATTTTATTTACCTTAAGGTTTATTTCAAATCATGAAATAATTGATAAATATATTAAAGATAAAGATTTCCTCAAGTAACAAAGTTGAACACTATCAAAAACAATATTAGGTGGGCAGTATGATTTTACTTGTGGATTTATAAAAAATTAAAAATACATTATTATGGCTACAAGTAACATAGTTCTGATTGAATAAAAGTTGTTTACCAAACCAATATGGAATATTGCTTACATCTTTCAGCATGAGCCGAGGAACGCGCATGTGCACAGCAATTTGATTTCTGTTTGAATAATTTTCGGTTTGTATACGAGTTATTTTAATTTATATACTCCTATTTTTTCCATTGGCTGAATTAACTAACTATATTTTATTTACGTAATCATAACTTATTCACACAGCAAAAACAACTAATACGTCCAAGGTAATGTATCGTTATTGTGCTATTGGCAACTCGAGGGGCTAGCTGCACAGAACTACTTTCAGTTATCATGAGTTTTTCTTTTCTTCATGGTACACGTTGTCGGCTGCATGCCAAATACTGAGCGCTCCCCAAGATCAATTCTTAGAGCACGTTCAAGCATAATTTTGAAGTACCAATTTACCGGTGTTGTAAATAGTTGTTTGGTTATTTTGTATATATCTAACCAACTTTAATGTTTGATACTTTATTTTAAACTTTTATTCAATAAACCTACTACTATCATGAGAAGTATAAAGTATAAAAGTTCCAAAATTAGATAATTCTTGTTTTTGAGTAATTGTTAATGTACACTTTTGTGATATTGAAAAAAAAAAGCATCGATTATTGGCAATATCTGCAAAAGGGCTTATCGACCCAGCCCTAAGGTTAATATATTATTTTTTATTTAAATAAGGTAATTTATAAAACAAATTGAGTAATATCTTATACAAAGAGTGAATGGGAGGAGCACATTATAAAATGTAAGTCCTGGTTGTAAAGTGAATTGATGAAGAGTTGAACAATATCTAAAAAAATATTACCAACTGATAAGTGAAAAAGATGGGTTATTATTAGAGATGAGTCGAATCCACTATTTCTCGAATCCAAATCTACCTTTTATTTTCGAATCTCGAATCCAAATCCTACAAATCGTTATAAATTATAATGATTTACAAAAAGACCTACATTACACAATATAGGCCTAATCTGTGAATTAAGATTTATTTCAATCATGCTTTCAATTTTAATCAACCCCAACCACCCCTCGCAGAAATAAAGGTTAAAATCCAGCCAAACTAAACAATTTAGACTAATATTATTGTTTAGAAATCAAATCAATCAAAATTTGAGTTAAGTTTCTAAAAAAACATGTGAAATAAACAGATTAGGCCTAGTTATCCTTTGATCAACTTTAATCATCATTAAAGAATATTTTAGGATATAAAAATTAAAAATACAAACATTATTTAAATTTAATGTAATGTATTGGTTCCTCTGCATCAACAGGTAATTTAATATATAATCAGTGTCTAAGCTTGTAGAGTCACCTAGGTACATAAATGTAAAATGAACAAATTGTTAGAAACAGAAAAGAGGATGAGGATTGATAGGAGACTCAGTCATAATTATCAATAAAGCAAAATAGAAATACTTCACAGGTTCAAAGCCTTTTTTTGATCTCTGAGGTCGCGCCCTTGGCGAGCTGCCTTTCTTGCTCCATCGCAAGACTCCCAATGACTCACTCCAAGGGGAAAGAAAGGAGGGGAGGAAAGAAGAATAAGAAAGCCATGGACACCATCCAACACCCTCTTACCCCCTCCACTCATTACCTCAACCTGGCCACATCCTCAGTATACCAGACCATGCCTCCAGCCACACCTCAGACCCTATACAAGTCCCCTACACCACCATCCAGACCTCTAGGACATAGAAACACAGCCCCCCCTCAAATACCCTGTAGCAAGTGACTTAGCCAATCACATCCCTGGACTCTCAACCATCACATCTCATACCCACCCCACCATTTACCACCAACCATTCTCTTCCCTCTCTTTCTCTAACAAGAGTGCTCCATCTAGCTGCTCCTCCCCCTGCCCCTGAGTAAAAACATATTTATAGAAAAAGTTTTGTGCTTAGATGAACATTCAATAGAACTGTAAATTTACTTTCATTCTCTATTTTACACTATTTCTTTACATATCTAAAATCAAAGATGTTGAAATTCATTGTTTTTCTTGATACAAATTCTCGATATTAATTCTTTTATTATAATCTCAATTTCTCAATTAATGATTCTTTAAACTTTTCGGTTTTAAGATTGTTACAAACCCAACTTCAGTTTAAGAAACTCGTTACAAGTATGAATACTAAAAAAACACTTAACAGCGCCAATCTGATCATTCCGACTATTACACAATTAGTTAAACCAATGATTGGCTTTTGGTAGTTCCTCTCAAATTTTAGGTTTGGTAGCAAGCAACTTTGTCCCAGGTACTCTCCTTGGCTACATGGAAGGGATTGTCTGGTGAAGAGGACAAGGGGAATGGGGATGTTTACTGGTTGGGTAGAAACAAATGTTTGAAAGGACAGTCAGGGTGGATTTTAAGGAGTCACGATACCAAAAAAAAATTCAACACTAATTTATGAATACTGGACTGCTCGAACATATTTTCACCTTAGTTAATTATTTTATATAATATATCTTAACTCATACTAGATTTATTGAATTTAAATTTTTTATTTTGTCATGTATCAGTATCAATGAAACAAATAGCCGAAACTATTGTTAATGCATTTTAGTGGGGATATTCCCTCTTAGATATCATATTCTGAAAATTGAAAAATGACACCTGGACACGGGTTCGATTCCCGTGTCCAGGTGTCATTTTTCAATTTTCAGAATATGATGTATCAGTATCGTTCGGTTTAGGTGAAATATAAATAATAATAAATGTTAGCTAAAATTGAAAAAGATGGAAAAAAATAAACAGGATATTGGCCTTTGAATAACTATGTGCAGGTTTGACTCTATAAGGAAAACATCTCTTCCCTTTATGAGGCAATTGCATTATATTTGGAAGAAGGTACAGGAAAGGTGGATAGAACCATATAAAAGGGGGGGGACAAACACAATATGGCCTTTACAATGAAAAGAAGAACACAGTTCACACTTTACACTGCTGCCAATGGACAAAGAGGTAATGGATGTCTCTTAAAGAAAATTGATCGTCACCGCCCAATCCCCCGACCTAGGTTTCATTCTATCGGAACTCATCAGGGAGGAGTGTGAAACGCGCAACGCAACTTCCTAAAAGAGAAAACCAAAAAAC
>CABEEJ010000031.1:229006-285411 GCA_901482245.1 Timema douglasi
CCTCTTTGTCCATTGGCAGCAGTGTAAAGTGTGAACTGTGTTCTTCTTTTCATTGTAAAGGCCATATTGTGTTTGTCCCCCCCCCTTTTATATGTTTCTATCCACCTTTCCTGTACCTTCTTCCAAATATAATGTATGTGCAGGTTTGGAAATTATTATTGTAAATTATTAATAATTTATCCTCAAAGATGATCATTTTGGATTTCTATCAAGAGGTCTAAAAGATTTTGACTAGCTCGTACATTACTTTTCTCATATGCAAATATTTGTCACATTGTATTTCAGTTTTTTACTATGAATTTGATGAACAAAAATGGTTTGTAATAAAAAAATGGTATGTTGTCATTTTGCATATTGACTTTGTATTAGTGTATAAAAAATAAACCAAATTATTGGCATCAAAATAAAACAAACAATATTGATTTGAGCACGGTCACTAGAACATAGAGGTTATGTTAAGTAAATTTCCAACTTAAGTTAAATGATCAGAAAATTTAAACGATTCAAGATGAAAAATTATCCAAAAATGAAGATTGCAAGGGTGGACAGTACGATGGAGTGAAAAAACAAAAAATTCTATTAGTGAAAACGAATATCCATCAATAGTTGTGTATTAGGCCCACTAACATTTCTGTGATTTTTTTTTAAGTTGTCTTCAGTCTGCGCATCAGGCCTAAAATTTGATATGTATATAAAAAAAGATCTTATGAGATAAATTATATAAACAGTTTTTGGGTGATGATAAAATGCTAGAGAAACACCTTGAAAACAACATCAATAGTTTTTAGATCTACATTTTGCGCATTTTAGTCAAAATATCAGATTTTTTTTTTTGCATATTTTCATAATTTGTTACAGGATTGTACAATTTCAATGGTATAATACTAATATAAATTAAAGCGTTGAAATAGGATTGAATTATTATCAAAACTCTGGCGTCACTCTCTAGCAGACGCGGCGGCGGCAGCTTTGTCGCGGCGCTCCAGACAAGTCCAGAAATGTTTTATTTTTTGAACTACTTGAAAATCCTTCTAATGCTCTTCATTGAGTCATACCCCTGGCAACTATTGGCATCCAGGTCAGAAGCGTACAAGTGATGTCAACAAATATAATATTCACTTTATAACTAGGATGGTGCAGGTTTGGGGAAGTAGGCGGAGGGGATGGCGTGGTGTGCTATCACAGGATCTCGCCTCGCAGCAGTACTAAAAGGAAGTGGTGCGCTCTTCACACCCAAACTTTTACTACGGATGTCTTGAGTCAACTTTTCTGATCCTTTGTTAGGATTCACTGGGTTTGCTTTCACGCCGAGCTTTGCTTGTTTTGTTTCTAGCAAAGCCCTGTAAACATATATATAATGTTAAAAAACTAAAATTAATACAAATGCTAAAAATTTTACTACCAATAGTCTTACAATTAAAATACACACGTGGAGAGTGAACTAGCAGCCCCTCATATCTCGACATTATCACCAAGAAAATTTAACATAAGGATTTGAACCAAACAAGTTTCAGAGGTAATTGATGATATTGGCTGATAGAGAGGTTTCTGATACAAGGATATTTCCCTATTGGCCCGAATATAGCATTTTTATTTTTACATCCATTATTGTTTCCAGCCTGGGTCATTTTTTATTCAAGTCATATATTTTCCATAAATGGCTTTCTAGGCTTTTCGTATCTCCATATGCCTCATAATATGATTTAAGACCATGAGAGGCACAAAATCCAGTCCCCGGTCGTTGAATTATCACTGTGAAAGGGTAAATCCATATTTCACCAAATCCAACCATGCTGGAAATCAAACCTGCGACCCTTAGTTCACTAGACAGATATGCTAATGACTGAGCTATGGAGATAGATTTGAATATAGCTCTACCTCACAAATAGTATGACTATACAAATTTTTAAAGTGCTTTACATGAAAACTAAAAGGTCTCGAATATACCTAGAGGCAAAAAATTGACAAATTTGACACAATCTTATTTGTTGTTTACTTGAGATGTCAAGGAAGACCTTTTTTCAACACAATCGCTCACTTGCGGATCTTCAATGGGTGATTTTTAATATCAGTAACATACAACAGATTCCGCCATCAACAAACAGTCCTATAGACCCACTGAATAATTAATTAAGTGTCATGGAAAGGGTTGAAATCATTTCTCTCTCTCTTCAATTTGATCTTGATTTTATTATCAAACCTGTGTAATGATTCCAGCAGGTTGGCTTGTAAGATTCCAGGCTGCTACAAAATAGACCTCTACAGGAATATGTAATTTTTTCAGTGAAAAATGTTCGGCTGCATATATAATACAAGTAGAGATTTCATAAGGACATTTTTAGGGAACAACAATAGGACACTACTCACGCTCGGGTGGCAGCCATGGTTGCAGTGTTACTGTTAGTCCCAACACTCGCCGAGTTGGAGGTTATGGCCGTGAATGATGTAGGTCCAGCTCCAGAACCTTGGCTGAAAGGCTCTGCACGACTTCTAAGATAGGTCTGTAAAAAATTAGGAGTTAAAACTATTTTGCTAATATGTTTCAGCCAATACCGGTTTACTTGTTTTTTGGTTCTTATTTATGAAGTTTAAAATAATGACTTTAAATCCATTTAGCGGAAAATATAGTTAACTTGAAAATACATCAAAAACATGACATTTATTTGGTTAATTTTGATATAGATGAAATGAAAATTAATTAATAATAAGCCTTTGCTAATCCAAAATATACAATTTTGAATCAAATCTTAATTAAGTGTTTTATATTGAATTTTTTTTTCATCCCCCAAATCAAACTTTAGGCTAGATTTTATACATTTTTAAACATTTTCAAGATAGAAAAATTAAACCCATAAAATTGTTTGGAAAAAGAATTGATTATTAAAGCTATAGAATTTTCAAATTTCGGTGGTCAAATGAGTTGCTCAGTTAATATAAATGTACATATGGCAACAATTAACTTAACTTTATGGAAAAATTAATGACTATTTTACTAAAGGATAGATGTTAGTTTCTATAAAAAGATGAATTACTCAAATAATAATTATCTATGACACTGCAAAATGTTGTGACCCACAAATTTGGCGAAATTGAAATATTATCATTTTTAGACTTGTGGGTTATACCTACATTTCCTGATAATATCTCATATTTCCCCTAAAAAAAGTATCTTTTAATCAAAAGACAACAACAAAATGAAACCAAACATTTGAGGGTTAAGACATGATGATAGTGTTTATTTCAATGGGACTTATGATACACCATTCCCTTTGGCTAGAAGAGTTATTTCTTTCCCCATAGATCTTAAAAAGATTTAAATTCAAACTTTGAATTTGATTTTATTGAATCCCAATCTTAGACCTATTTGGATTTGCAATTTTGAATATTATTGTACATTAGAAACAATAAGATTCAGAATTTTCAGTCAAATCAAATCTTAGCTAGATTTAAACTCAGATTCAAAATTTTGAAGCTTTGCAAATACATGCCAATATGTTCTTTCAGGACTCTCTTGACAGTATTAGCTTGGTAAAAAAACACCTCTATTTGTTTTTGAATATCTAAACACTGTTATTTACAAAAGAATCTACAAGAAAATAATAACTACTTGATAAAATAGAAGACTTTACAAATAATACAAATACTTTGTTATTCATTCTTTTTACATGTGCCCTATCATTTGTTACCTTTATCTATTACCTCTTTCTGACTTTTATGTTTTGTGATTTCCTCTTTGAGGAAGATGCATTGTGTGTTTAACACACTCCCTCTTGATGAGTTTCCAATAGAATGAAACCCAGGTTGAGCAATTGAACGGTTGTGATAGATTTTATTCAGCTTGGTCCAGTGGCAGCAATGTAAAGTGTCAATTGTGCTATTCTTCTCCCGGTAAAATCCATATTGTGTTCCTATACCTCTTTACTTTAACTTTTTTAAATCATAGTGCTTTGAACACAACCTATATGAACTTTTATACTGTTAATATTTACTGCACTATACAGTATTGTATGGAGGATATTTTATGACAAGTAAATAAATAATATATCTGGCTTTCTGCAATTTACACACAACAATTCGCAAATAAAATGAAATGTGAACAGAAGGCTGCCTATATGTGTGCACAAGCACAGAGTAAGCTACTGGAAAAATCTCCGCTGAAGGCTCGGGAGGTACAGCCTTGAAGTACCAATCATTACCACATGGGCTATTTTAGGAACGTTCCCTAGAGGAGGAAGGCGAGACCGCTCACATTTTGTTAGGCACTGACATTCCTGACATTCTTACACTAAAATAATGCACATAGACCGACATTTTCAATTTTTGTCCGCTGTTTGAAGGCATCTCTAGTATTGTCCACATTCGTCCGTTATTGCAAATTTTTTTTAAATCATTCTTTAACTATGTTATTCTGTTTCAGAAAGAATGGAAATTAAATGTGTGCGAGCATTTAAACATTCATTTTTGAACCAAATTTTAGTAATTATCTCTAATTAATTTTTTCTTCTTCCAAAACTCTTAAATTTGGGCAATTTGAGTGTCTGCAAGTCTCATTTGAGTTGAGCTTGAGACGATAATTTCAATAATATCTCGAGTTCGAGTAAACTCATAATTTTAAAATGTTAGGAGTGTATGTTTGTTTATTTTTAAAGTAAAATAATATATTTATTTAAAATGCCAACTACCAAAACAAACATCTTTAAACGTGAGATTTTAAAAATACATGAAAACAAAACAACTCGTGTTCTTAAAATAAGAATGACAATCATGTTTATTAATATTTAATACTTTTGAAAAAAGAGATTTAAAGATGTGAATATTGATTTTTAAATAATAAATAACACTTTAAAAACATTATTTAAAAATTACTACAGCACTCAAATAAATATATAATAGAAACAATAGTCATAATGGTTTCAGCACTCATGTTTTAAAGATATTACAATTACAAAAAAAAGTTTATAAAATTGATGTTTTAGTGAGCAAATATTTCCCCAAAACAGCCTCCAAAACTTTAATTACCCTATAAGTAAATGTAAGAATCCCAAGCAGCTAGAAATCAGAAATGTTTAATATTTCCTTTATTAGTCCTTAATGTAATAATCACGCGTAACCACATGTTCTGTTCCAATTCCAATCCTCTATGTGGAGTTGGTCATGCGTCTTATCTGGGCTTTCAATAGAAATTATCTTATTATGAAATTTATTTCAATTCAATTTATAATGCTTATGAAAGATAATGTTAATACTTTAAAACTAAAAATGATATGGTTAAAATAATATTTCTAGTAGACAATATGGTTTGAACTAGGAGGAGAAGTTGTTAAGATAGAACACTAAAAAAAAACAACATATTTTTAAGAACAAGCTTTCACTGTCACAGACAGTGTCATAAGGTCAAGAGAGTAGAACAATATGAAATGGTAACTGCTTTTTATATTTAAATGCGGTAGATATGGTGAAAAATGTATCGTAATGTTGATCATCACTGATTTTAGAAAGGTTAACCAACACAGTTCTATAACTAAATAATAATTGAAGCTAGTGTTGTAGTTTAACGTATTCATACAAGTTTTAAATATCTTAATTTTGAAAATAGTAAATATGTATTCTTAATGTTGAATTTTTAATTTAGCTGAAATTATAATTTTAGAAAAGGGATCATTTTAAAGAGTAAAAATAATGATTATTCAAGAACTAACTCTAAGTGATCTACCTAGCTATTTTTATTGTCAATACCTTGTCAATGAAATACAACTTCAATCAAGGATAATTGAAAATAGACAAAAATGTTGAATTAGTTTACCGGCCGAAATTAGTTTTAGAGCTCAATTCTGTTATTAATCTGAACTGTGTAATATATGTTTGAAAGAAGGTAGAGGTAAGTTGAATATAAAACATAAAAAAGGGAAAAAAACACAATATGGTTTTTACAATAAAAATAAAAATCACACTTTAGACTGCTGACGCTGGACAAAGAGGTAACGGCTGAATCTTGAAGAAAATCGATTGTTGCCACCCAATCCCCCGACATAAGGTCCATTGAAATATCAACTTTATTATTAATTCAAACAATTTGTTAAGTTACCAAATGATTTATAAGTGAAATTGCTGAATCCATCTAAATTAAATAGCCTTCACTTAATATTTTCTTTTAAATATGTATTTATATGTACATCATAGGAAGCTATTATTCATTCACGAGCTAAGTTTACCTAGATGACAGCTCGAAATGTTACTATTAGTAATCCTTAATATACCACTACGCCAACAGCTGATATCTATCACTTTGGATGACTGTAATGAAAACAGTTGGTAATATATTAATGTGATAGTTAACCTCAGTAATTTAGACCAATATTATTTATATATTTATTTAAGGTCAGACACAGAGTTTATTTATAGTTTTATTCCCCTTAAAAAAATATTAACACCACTTTCACAAAAACTTCTAAAGAACATTGCTTCAAGATGGCAACTGACAAATTTAAACCATGTGGTTGAACATGACGGTAAACAAGTATTTTACAATGATGCAGACACAGATGCAGTTGATGAAAATATTTTATTCAGTTAAATATTTCAAAATACGATAAAATAATCATAAAATCACTTATTGTATGTAAAAAAGGACAACAATTTTCTCTTTTTCAAGTGAATACGACGCCTGTATTAAAAGGTATTGATGTGTGCACTATATTACACTGAATCAATAACGTTTCAAAACAAAAAATAAGTACTTTTAATTATGTTTAAAATATTGTTTTGGGTTGTATAGAAAGAAATTAATTAAAAAAATGAAAAAGTATGAGAAAACTTTAGTTTACGGTATTTTAAATGTAATGTAAAATAGTTAAACAAAGATCTTTACATTTATAACAAAACTGTGATCTTTTACAAGTGTTGGCAACCCAAAACTTAAACATATGATTTTCGAACTGTCATCCAGGTAAAAACCTATCGTGAATGGAATATAGAAATGTATTTATACATTAAAGAAAGTTAGAAAATATATTTATATGTACATAATAGGAAGCTAGAAAATGTATGTATATGTACATCAAAGGAAGCTAGAAAATAATGAGACCACAAAACTTTTGATCTTGATCCCGAACTTTAATGACGAGCTCAGCTTGGCGCTCGAAATCTCAGTACTTGCAGAGCCCTAATTTTATTGTATATGATGTCAAAGCAGGATAAAGGCAAGGACTAACAAGGATGGACAAGGTGAGAGAGAGGAGGAACCCCTGTAGGAGGGATTGAGGTGGTATGGACAAGTGAAGAGGATGGAAGAAGGGAGGATGCTCAAAATGGAGTTGGCGGGCAGGAGGCCAAGAGGAAGACTCATGGACAAGGAAGTATGAAAGAGTGTGGAGAGGGTAAGATTGGACCGTTATGGAAGAAGAAAGGTGGTGGGAAGATAGTAGTGAATGGAGAAGCTTATGCTTGAAACAAATCCTGCCAGTGACAGGAACTGTGCATGATGATGATAATGTCAAAGCTTTTAGAAGTGTACCATATTAGTTTAAAAATAAATATTTATTTTTAATCTAATATTGTATTTTTTTAGCGTGTCAATCAGACAAATTGGACAGCTACAATTAAAAATCAATATTTTAATAATTATCGAAAGAAAAGAAACAATATTCACCTATTTAAAAAGTAATCTACCTCAAAGTTTATTTTCTCTGACTAGATGCAGTCAGATACAATTAAGTCTCTCCCTAAATTGAAACATGTGGTTGTTCAAAATATTGCCTTTTGATAAATACTGTAGCATATATCAAAGAAGAAGATTAACATTATCATATTTATGAATAAAATAATTTAACACATACCCTTTGCCATTGGATGATGTCGGATGGATTTACATATGCTTACCATGCTGTCTACAAGAAAATATAGTAAAGGACGCCTATATCACAAATTCTCATTGAAATAATAACTGAGTCTAAATAATATAGTCAAAACGAATATATTTAAATAGAAGATGCTTTAGTATCAACTCACCATTTCAGAATGTTCTTGGATTTGTTCACCACATTTTAGAAACAAAAATTATTCAAAGATGGCAGCCACACGTGCTTGCATTATAACACCTGATAAAAGAAAGAAGTATAATATGAGCTTGACCGAGTGACCCACTCCGCGTCAGAGAAGACTAGTGGCAGTCCAAGGAACCATGTTCTCTCCTTTCCCCGCAAGCGGCTTTCGCTGATTCCCTTTCTTTTCACCCCGCCTTCATCCATCTCTCTCTTTTTTATATTCTTGAGTTTATCACCCTTTTTGTTTTGTTCCGTTCATATCAGATTTGGGACTATATAAGGCTGTCGCTCAGAATCACATTATACCCATTCTACTACAACCCAGTGTCGAAGGAGGAACTTCTACACTGTCACGCAACAAAGCATACGACGACTATGAAGTGTTGACTGTCAGATCCACCGCCGCCCTGCTCAGGACGACATACTTCGAGTACTTAAGTATCCTGGAAAACGTCGTCAAGTCCTTATGCCTTAAGAGTCTAGTTTTTTGTTCAAATTGAACCATATTTTTTTACCCTAGCGCTTAAGTTAGTTGGTTCAAATACAATAACAATAAACAATAAAGCAGCAAATTGATACAGTATGCTAGGCAAGTTAAAAAATTGCAGAATAACTGAGATAAACATTAGCAATATCCACGCAATAAAGGACTATTGCGGCTCGTCCTCACCGCCAACCTCAACAATACATAACATTAAACCAGCATGTAACTATCTATACCTCAGGTTAGATTATCTTACGGACTTTGGTTACCATGTGATACCTAAGGATGAATGTAAAAAGGTAGTAAGTACAAACTTCATCATCAAAAGTTGTTTATTAAATATTAAAAAAAGGCATTATGGACAACAATTGATTTTAGTTAAAGTTCACAATCACCCTACCATTACACATTAGCGTAAGTGCGTATAACCCGAACGGGTAGTAAGACGCGGTGCTAATAATAATAATAAATTCATCGCAAATGCCAGACGAATAAAAAAAAGTAGTAAGCCCTGCGCTCACTCCTCGACCAACGAAGGGTTAAAGAAACTTTCCTAAATGATATACAAGCATCTAGTTCGCCATAGTGAATTAAGATCAAATAAAATCAAATGGATCAATAGTCTAAATTACTAAATATTACAAAGAGCTCAATGAGCCTTTTTAAAAGGTTTATAACCTATGAATAGACCAGTGAATAGACTAAACAGTTTTAAATGTAGGGAACACATTTAAATATCGCATCAGATATTTACTTAAAGTTTTAACTCCTAAAAATTATACAAACTCACAAAGAGCTTAATGAGCCTCATTTAAATGGTTCACAAAAGTCAAGAGTCACCCCAGTGAATAAACACTAAAGTTTTAAATTTAAATTTAAATGTCGCATCAGATATTTATGTTAAAAGCACAAAGGTTTGGCTTCCTGACTAAACTCAAACCTTCACGGGACAGTTACCCTCGTCACTTTTAAGGGATTAAACAAAATTCCCACATTTTAATATTTAATGTATAACTAGAAAAAGTTACGTTACAGAATTTATAACTATGCCTAAAAGAATCGGCAAATATTAATGTCAAAACCATATTAAACAACAAAAATTGAGTTACTTTAACATTAACTTAAAAGTATATAAGTCTTCAAAATAGCCAACAAAATGAACCATATTTTTTATCCTAGTGCATAAGTTAGATTGTTCAAATACAATAACAATAAACAATAAAGCAGCAAATTGAAAGTGTGTGCTAGGCAAGTTAAAAAATTGCAGAATATCTGAGATAAACATTAGCAATACCCACGCAATAAAGAGCTATTGCGGCTCGTCCTCACGGCCGATCTCATTAATACATAACATTAAGGATGAATGTTAAAAGGGAGTAAGTACAAACTTCATCATCAAAAGTTGTTTATTAAATATTAAAAAAGGCATTATGGACAACAATTGATTTTAGTTAACGGTCCAAGTTTTAAGTCTATCAAGCTTTGACATTAATATTATGTTAAAAGGTTCAAAGTTAAAGTATATTATCCTTCGAAATTAATACAAGTGCAAAAGAAATTAATATAAACAATATCATTAGATATATCAACTTTAGTTAAATTCCAAAGTTTAAGCTCATCAATCTTTGACACAAATACCAAGTGTAAAAGTTCAAAGTTAAAGTATATTACTCTTCGAAATAAATACAAGTGCAAAAGAAATATAAACATTATCATTAGATATTTCAATTTTAGTAAAAGTTCCAAGTTTTAAATGCATCAGTCTTTGACGCGAAAACTAAGTGTACAAGATTAAGTTAAAGTCCATTATTCTTTGAAATAAATACAAGTGCAAAACTTTATCATTGGATATTTCAATCTTAGTAAAAGTTCCAAGTTTTAAGTGCATCAGTCTTTGACACAGAAAACTAAGTGTAAAAGATTAAAGTTCAAGTCCATAAATATTTTAAAATGATTTCTAAACGCCGAAAGAGAATTTTGAAAACATACAAGCTTACGCCGAAAAGGAAAATTAGCTTACATTGTTTATATCTGACGCCTTCGCTAGCACTAGCGATAACCAAAGCCAGTCCCAGAGTGGCACTACACACACACGATCACTCTTTTATACAGGCCACAGAACACGGAACGATGTGATGAATGGGGGGGCGGCTTAAGAACAAGGAGAGGAATATTCTACGAGCATCTAGGCACCCAGACGGCCATGGGAGCGGAATTTTGGCACTGGCGAATCTTCTTTCCAATCGTAGATCTGGGGGGGCGGGGGGTTGTTGTTGAGTGGTTTTAATGGGCGCGGCTCTCAGTATAGCTCGGTCGGTCGTCTTGTTCGGGCGGATTATTTTGGTGGACCAGTCATGCGTGTTGTCAAGCCAGCTGCAGATGGAGTGGGTACAATCAGGTAAGCCTGTTGTGTTTGTTTTTGGTTGCGGTTAGCTTGTGGCTAATGCTACAAAATAAACTAGGTAATGTATATCTAGACATTTTGATATGTTCTGTCGAAGCCGATTTTTTGTTAGTTTAATATCATGTCGAATGGACAGTTAATAAGTCTTGTTGACTTCAAGATGGAAGAGTTTCAGTTAATTGGTTAAATATCGTGTCCTGCAGCCTGAAGGACTAGTTTCATTTTTTGACTTAGTATATCAGTCCTAGATACTGTCTTTCCCTGTATCCTTATGATGCAGTCTGTATATTATGAGCCTTTGGCATTGAAAGTAGTAATGTATTAGTCATAGACTTGCTAACTTCCCCAAGTTCCACTAATTTATTTTGAACCAATGTTTCTCATGATGCCGTGGACGTCATGTGCATCTGTTTAATATTTGGATGGCTACAACCAGGCTGTCTGTCTTGTTTTCCATATCACAGTTGGGTTAATAGAAATTTATGTTTTGAGTTGGTCAAATAGTCACGCTTCACGTGCAGTATTAGCTTCGGTGAGCAACCCGTGGAACACCATTTGATTCATAGTGGGGGCCGCGCAAATAATACCACTTGTCTTTACCTGTTGTTTGGCTCCTAATTTTTTGTGTTGCTCTTAGTGTAATTAGTATTAGAATTGTTTGTACTTTTGAATGTTCTGGCAGTACTGAAAAGGAAAGAGACCAGCCATAGTACTATTCTGTTGACACCTGCTTATTAGCTATCGACCGCTGTTATCTACAGGTCTTTCTGTTGTTTATTATTATCCAAAATGTTTAAAGGATATTATCTTAAAACCTAGTCAAGCAAACTGACTAAAATTTACATGTATATCTTGTGCAATACCTTTTGTTAATTACTACTTAATTATTTTCTCCTTTAGAAAACTTCTACCTGTAGCCTGGAGCCTGCTCAGCCCTTGTAGCTATAGCAAACCATCAAATTTCACCAAGTCTTAATTTTTTGCAACAAGCTCAAACTTATAATTTTGTAATATTATTGTAAAGCCTAATTCTTGTTATTTCTATTTTTTAAATATACGTATCCATTGTTAAACATTTATTTTAAATTTCAACCTGTTTATCACGTCATCTAATTAGCCCAGTAGGGTTATTAGGTTACATTTTTTATAATTTCCCGTTCCCGTCTTGATGTTTTAACTCATTTCCCGTCCTGTTCCTACCCTACAGTAAAAATGTCATTACTGTCCATCCCTATTGATATGTAATGTATGTAACAGCTCAAAATGGTAATATAATTTACCATAAATTGAGTATTTAGCTCTAAATAATTTGAGTGGCGAAGCTCTTTAATTGATGAAGCCTTCAATTTTTTCAAGCAAAATAGAAACTGGCTTTTTTTTTTTCAAAGCCAAGTCGAAGTTTAGAATAGAGGTGTACCGTTTCAGTAAAGCCAATTACCGAGTGTTTAAAATAATCGTTCATGTTACGATTATTTAGAACGATTAATCATTATTATCGATTATTTATTAATAACTATTGGAATGGGAAATATGCTTAAGAGAATGATAACAGCTAATGTAATTAATACAAAAAGATTTTATGTATAAAAAAATATATTTTATGCATAGCCGGTGAAAAGTGTAAACAGATTATTATTAGGCTTATCAACGGTATGAACTAATATTTCTTTATCTGTTTATGTAATCTTTGCATTGCCTGCAATCCAGATGCAGTGTGTATCTATATAGTTTTTTTTTGCAATTTTGATAGGTAGATTTCTACTTAAACAATTCTTATTAAATTTTACTTTAAAAAAAATGATTGACATAATAATTGCTGAATACGATTAATTGCCAAAGCACTAATAATTGCCTGGTAGCTATTCATTGGTATCCACATCTGTACGCCTCTAATTTCGAAGATTCACACACTCCTAATGTCTAACATTATGTTCTGTGGTTTTTTCCACTCTGCTAATAGTTAAATACAAAAGAGCATTTTCAAAAGTAGTTTACTTATTAAAATAATTTCCATCAAATATGTAATAATTTTTTTTTGCACACACTTAACTACTAGAGTTTTATGTTTTTTGATATAAATATATTATAATAATTTTTGAGAGGTGATTTTTTAATCATGGTCTGCAACGTGTAAAATTATAAACTATGAGTTTGCAAAGTCAAGTTTTCAAATTTAAAGTGAAAAATTATATATAATTAATATAATTAATATATTTAATCCAAAATTGATAAATTAACTAAAGTTATTATCATGAAATGTAATAAAATTATTTAAGATTTGTTTACACTAACACTAATTTGTGATGGAAAAATTGGGTTTTAACTTTAAATATATATATATTTTTTGCAAAGTTTTGTAATTGTCAACTACAGAATTTTATTCCCAAATCAAAGTCGAAGAGAACGAATATTCAAAGTGAAGTTAATGTTTTAGAAGCTTTACACCCCTCTATTCTAAGCTTACTAAACAAATACACTAAATTCTTGTTACAATATGTGTTTAGTGACCAACATAGTGCAACAAAAATTCTCTAAAAATATGTATGAAAAATAGTAGTACAGTTTTCTTCTTAACAATCCAATATCCAATAAAAGCCTCCTGTCAAGGAAATGTAATTATTTCCACAAAAGACCATTGGTAAAAGAATATGTAAAATGAGTGTTTTAAATGACAGTCATATTGTGAGCAAAGCTGAATGCATATTTTAAGATCAAAAAATAAGAATTTTTAGCCCTAGCACTTAAGTTTTATTTTCATAATAAATTCTTTGTTCAAGTAAGAGGAGAAGAATGGAAGAAATTAAAGGAGGAAGAGTGGTGGAAGGATAGAGCAAGATGGAGGGATTATACTAAACTGACCCAGTCACAGGCTGGATACAGTTAATGATGATGATGATGAATACTGTTCAAATTAAATTTGAGTTTTTTTTAACCATTAACATCAATAAAAATGTTTTATTTGCTGACTTTTTAAACTGACATTTTTGGGGTACAACAGTTCCCCTTCTGATTTTACCTGAAAATTTCATAATTATGTATTTTGTTTTATTTGCGAACTTTGAGGCTTAAGAGTTTTCTGGTAAGTCTGAATGCTTTCTCCTTCTATCCTCCTTTCACTGTTTAATTTATAGTACAGTTGTTTTGCACAATTTCTTCAAAGTTATACTTCTGATATTCCTTAACACTGATTTTACTTGGTTAATGTAATATCCCGGAATATAGAGACTATTTACAATTTCCTGCAGTGCAATGTTCCTTGAAATCCCATCTTTATAAAGAGACTTATGTATTTTTTATTACTTCACCTGGATGTTCTTAGCCACTGCTGAAGCCGTGGGAGCAGGTAGCCCACCTAGAGGGGTGGACGCTGCGGGTCCTATACCGAGAATAGGTCCACCATGCTGCAAAGGGTTGAACTGAGATTGACTTTCATTCAAACGACGATTCAGCCAGTTGATCACTGAAAACATCAGGCAATTAGATTTTAGAGTTTTATTTGGAATAAACTTGGGAGATCAATGATCTTTCAATAGCAGAACAGAAAAACCAAACCCGACATTGTCTTTTTGTTAGTTGAAGATATTTTGGAGACCATTATCTTATTGTTTAGCTAAATTTTTATAACCTTTAAAACCGAAATAGTTGAAATAGTGATCAAGCTTTGAAAGAATAGAGACTATAATGCCTTTGAAACAACAGGAGTGATGACAGCAGGTTCAAATCACAAAAATGCACCCTATAAACGCTTGCTAGGTAAGAGCGGGGTGTCTGTTTGCTACGAATGACGGTCTGACCTCATTCGTCGGCCTGCCAGCTATCCAACATAGCGGATTATTATCTTCTGCTATCGCCTAAAGTTGACGAAATAAATTAAATTACTATCGAAAACTATAATAAATATTAATAATAACCAACTCTTCTTAAAAAGAAACGTCCATATTTCTATTAATATATATTCTGATAAGTATTTAATGCATATCAACAGTTTTTAGAAGTAAAGTGTGCGCGAAGTGAAGCTAACTGTGTACAAAGTGTTGTTTACATCGTTCAAACATGGAATACTGTGTGGTGGAGTTGGTGGCTGATGTTTACAACGTTTTAGACATCATTGATAGAATTGATGAAATTGAAGATGAACAAGCTAGTCTTCCCAAGAGATATGTTAGGAATGCTCCGGAACCTTTTAATATGTACAGAGATCACGAATTTAAGTTAAGATATCGTTTTTCAAAGGAAACTGTACGTGAAGTTTTGTACCCACTTGTTCAACATCTGGAAAAACTTGACAAACGTGGGCTCCCAGTGTCACTAATGACAAAACTACTGCTTACCCTGAGATTTTATGCTACTGGCAATTTGCAGGTAAGTTTTAAACAATATTTAACATGGACAGCTAAATTGCTAAATATTTTTATGTTCAAAACTAGGCCTTGTTATTGTGTAGGAATCATCTTGAAAATATGTTGAATAACATTATTTTTGTACTGTCTACCTTTATATTATGTTACTCTACAAATAAAATTTATTTTATTTCAAACAGTACAATAGTTCTACAGAATTTTAGTTAGATATCTCGAAACTGTTAACAAGGGAAACTTGTAACAAGTATATACCTAATAAAATTTTATGACCGATAACATAGTATTTCAATGGGTTAAATAGTCACAGAAAGCATTTTTAGACACACTAGTTAAACCACTGTTTACTATTATAAACTCTCCCAGGCATTCTTTATCAAACCATGCAGGAACAATATGTTTTCTAAGAATACATTAATTGCAGAAATAGTGGATAGGCCTAGAGTGTCTTTTTTTAAAAGAGTAGGCCTATTAACAATCACCATTTCTTCTCATTAATTAAACACAGGATATGTATGTTAATATAGGCCTTTAATATGATTTACCCTACATTATGAATTGTATTTATAATAATATTTTATTGTGATATATATTTTTAGACACTCTTAAGAGAGGTACTATCCCCTAATTGTATGTATAAATTGTGTAGAGTCTAGTTTAGATGTGTGATTTGTAATAAAACAATTTTTCTTAATTCTACATTTATAAATAGGTATTGAGACATAATTATAAAATGAGGCCTACTTAAATATACATGGATAGATCTAGGCCTAAATTTCCTGGCAAATAAAATAAATATAAGCCCACAGAAATAGGGTAGCAAATTTAAAATTACAGCAAAATAAATATTGTAAAAATATCTTCTATACAGTACTATTAAAAAATTAAAAGAAAACTCACCAAGGCCATTTAAAAACGCTTGGCAGTATTGTGTAAAGTATGAAACTCGTCAATTTGTTAAGTTAGATAGCGGTTATTTTACTATAATTTGCTTTTATTATTGTGTTTATGGATGATACAAAATACAAAAATGGCCATAATATGACAAAGAAAGTGTGTTGAGTTAAGCCCTCTTTGCGTACTGTCCCGACCCTAAATGTTGTTTTCATGTATAATGCACACAATATTCTTTTATGATCATTTCTTACTGTGTATTTCTCTACAGCTTGTATCTGGAGATCTGTGTGGTGTTAGTAGCAGCGTCACTTGTGAGGCTATCCACACAGTTATGGAGATAATAGCTGGCAAATTGCGAGAGCACATCAACCTGCCTTCAACCCGAGCCGAAACTGAGGCAACAATGCAGTGGTTCAAAAGGACAGGTGGTTTTCCAGGGGTTGTTGCAGCTGTGGACGGAACCCACATTCCTATTTTGAACCCAGGAGGTGAACGGGGTGAGGTGTACCGCAACGGGCATGGTGTCTTCTTCATTTGTGTTCAGGTTAGTTGGAAAAGTTGTGTTACTGTTCATATATAGACCTACATTTTTTAAAGAAGCCCAAACAAATATATTATGACTGGTTTATAAGTGTGGAAGTTAGTGTTGATACTAACAACAAATTTTGTTTTCATTAAACAATATACTTTTTGAAATAAAATGTTACTAAAATTTGTACTACCTTTATTTTATAATACATCGCCAACCAGGGTTACTTGAAACCGTTTTTAAGTATCGTTAATTGAGATTATAGTTATGTTGTTGATTGTTTTACCATGTATAGAGTAAATGGCTAGGAATATAGTGTAACTAAATAAGAATTATTACACTATTCCAAAGTCAAATGAAAAGGTGAAAGTAAGTGTTCCAAGCTGCCTTGCCTTTGGGGTAAATTGGGACATTAATCCCCATATTTGTGCATGGATAAAATATGATTTATCTGAAAATGTAAGCTAACTTAAAAAACTTCCTAAATAAAATTTTATCCCCTATAACAATATGGTTCCTGACCAATATTTATCATTGTATTTAAAAAAAACTTGTGTGCATGTTTAACATGATAAAATAAAAGGTTTTCATAAGGAATGTATTTTATCCAGGGCTTACGCTAGACAACAATTTGGTAAAAGAAATTATATTTTTTTAGTCCCTGATAATTTGTTAAATTCTAAAAATGCATTTGATAAAAAATTAGTTAATCATTGGTGTAATAACATACTTACTGACTCATTGTGATTATGTGTTCTATCTTACAAGTCCATTGTCTTGGTCAGATTTAATCACTCAGAGTGTCCTATTAGAAGTCACCTTTTTTGATACTTAAGCTTCACACCTTCACAAAGTACATTACTACAAATAGGACCTATAACAATTTTATTCAACTGATAATTTATTTTTTTGCCGGTGTTAGGCCATATTAGTAGACTAAAATATTGTGTTGGGTTCAGTATTTTCTTAAAGTAAATTTCTCATTACTAAATCAATTTACTAAATAAATATTACGAAATATGAGTATTTTCTTTATTCCTGAAAATATAAAAATTACCACTTATTATAGCTGATAAGCAATGCCATTTGTTATGAATAAAAATACATCTTTACCATTAATGATTCTGTTATGTGCAGGTAGCTTGTGGGGCCCACCTTAAAATAATGGATATCGTCGCCAGGAGACCGAGGTCATTTCATGATGCATCAATATTTGGGGCATCTAGTCTTAAGTCTAGGTTTGAGCAAGGGCGTGTCGAAGGGATTCTTCTGGGAGACAGCTGCTACCAATGCCTACCATATCTTTTAACACCGCTCCTTAATGCTCGGACAGAAGCGGAGCAGCGTTATAATGCTGCACACATAGCCACTAATTCAATATACCCACATCATTTATAAAACAAAATTATGCAATGTCAGTGATTACGTTATTTTAAACAAATAATAGATATTAAGGAAAACTTCCTTTTGCTAAATGAAGTCTGTTTTAAATCTGATCCAATGTCAATTTTCTGTGTTTGTTCATTCCTTTTACATGTTAATATTTATGTATCCCCCAATCGTTAACAATTTAGTTTTCCTCTTTTAGGAAGTTTTGTTGCGCATTTCACACTACTGATGAGTTCCAATAAAATCAAACCTAGGTCAGGGGATTGGGCAGTAATGATCAGTTTTCTTCAAGAGGCAGCCATTGTCTCTTTGTCTAGTGGTAGCAAAGTAAAATGTGAACCGTGTTCTTTTCATTGTTAAAGTCACATAGCGTTTCCACCCCATTTTCCTGTACCTTCTTCCATAAATTATCTAAATAGATAATAGTTAAGCTAATTTATTTTAGTTCAAGTTATTCTAGATTACTTGTTATCGAGTTTCAAAACTGCATTTGTTGATTTTTTTAACATTGTCTTGGCACATGTATGTTATCTAAACTAATATGTTGGGAATGATAAAGGTTTAATTTTAGAGGAAATGTACCCACATGTGCATAAAGGTATGGAAAACTATTTAGGAAAAACCACAATAAGTATACTCATCCAAGATTTGAACCTCAATATGCTTGTCATTGGCAGTCCAATATACTGCTAGAGTAATTGCTTTAGAATATTCTGACACTGTATTATAATAAGGCTCACTAACCAAGGACCCCCTTCCTACCTCTTTTAGTGGATTACAAACCACTCTCAGGCTATTTAAGACAATTGAGAAGTGAATAGGATTAAATAAGTAATTTAAATGTTACGGTTATATAACTTATTGCATTGGTCGAGCAGAAATATATTTCTACAGGCATGTGTTAATTTTAATTTCCACTTTATTTCTATTTTGTATGTTTAGCATATCTTATAAACTTGTTTAGTATTTTGAGAGTTTTAGAACATGCCCTGTTGATAAGACATGCACAAACATTTGTGATCACAACAAGGGATGGGAATAAAGTGTTAGTTCTTAGGTGAAAACTTTTCCTCTAGAGGTAGACATTTAAACCCTGAAATTTTTGAGAGAAGCCAAATGTAATCCTTGCCTAACATTATATTTCCCATCAGCACAGCCAGGTGTATTAAAAGTAAATTTGATGAAATAGGGCCTAGCCTAAAGTTTAATGACTAACAAGAAATGTAGAACTAAAAACCTTGTTTGTTCTAAATAAAGATTGTTACATTTTTAATTTAACTCTCTTTTGCCAGAGTGGTTTTTTAAGCATTGCATCTTTACGCATTTAGGTTATACACATGTACTAACTACCATAATGTGTTTGGGAAGAGGAAGGTTGTCTTTACTAAAAGTGCACTTAAAATTTTGGGTTGATCACAATCTCATCATCAGCAATCTAGAATACTGTAATGGTGATACCTTAGACCATGCGTCCACTGACGCGGGCCCATTCAGAGTACATGAAAAGGAAATCAGAACTTTCCAATAACATTTCACGTACCAAAATAACTTCTGCATTATTATTTTCATAATTATTGATAGTATAAGTGAGTAGTGTGAGTAAACAGCCTAAATGACTTGTGTGATAAAAATTTTCTTTAAATGTCGATGTTCAACACTAATATCTTATATAGACAGGAACAAGAGGGCTATACATTATACTATATATAACCATTTAAATTTTAAGTGGTTTGCACCATTCATTTATTCAAACCAAGATCTTGAACATAGATACAAAAATACTGAAGACATTGAATTTTGGGGGAAAAAAAAAAGTTCACACTATAAATTATCCATAGATCTTACTCTTACTAGCTCTAGTTCTTTAATCTCCACATCTAACTTGGCAGCCCTTAAAGCATGCCTCTCACGTTCCAGCATCAATTTCTCCCGCTCTAGGCGAATCATCTGAAGTTGTTCTTGATGCTCCAGGATTGTTACTTCATATCTGGAGCGGGCTGCATGCAGCAGAGTTTCATTATCCAGCTTCTTTTTGTGGGTTTCCTGCATACATTTTAGCTCCTCCTCAAACTTCCTTGACCTCAAATCTATCTCCGCCTCAACAAATGTGTTGCTACTTGAGGGCCAAGATCTCGCAGCATGCCTCAAAACTGTATCAACACAAACAAAAACAAATGAAATGTTGTCCACTCACTATTATAAAATTACAAATAATATAGGGCAGTGGTTCAAAAACTGTGGTGCGCCGGCTCCCAAAGGTACGCGAGCAGCTCTCAAGGAAATATTGGCAAAATGAAAATAGAAATGAATGTTATTTTACATCCATGGTGTACAAAAATAATTAATGCAATAGGATAAATTTTGAGCCGAGCTTCCACCTGAAAGTTTCAAACAGACAACTAGAAATCAGAAAGTTGTGTCAAGTCAGGAGGCCCACCCCTGTCACTGAAAAACTTTGAGGATTTATAATCTCTAGGATCCATAATAAGGATTAAAATATTTTATTTCAAAAATTTGTGTTCGGGTTTATTTTTTGATACTTATTTTTGAACAAATTCCTGAAGAAAATGTGTAAAACGTTTTGACAGACCTAACAGTATATTATTGTTTTTTTGTTTAGTTTTTAACTGAGCATAATGATTCTCAATAAGAGATATTGTTAAGGTTATAAAAGTAGGATTCCTTAAATAGTTGTCACATTTGAAATATTTTTACCACAGACAATCAATTTATTGCCATTCTGAGCTGTTATATACATTACTAAACAATGTATCATATTAAAAAACTAAAGTAATTGTATTGTAGGTTGAGATAGTATCTTGATTTATCAGATTAAAATGAAATATTACTAAAAATTGTGCAACAAACAGTTTCCAGTTGTTTTAAATGGATAAAGTTACATAAAAACACAATATACTCGTAATATTTTTCAAGCAAAAAAATTCTAACTTTGATTCGGATTTAAGAATATTTCATAAATTCGAATTGAGTTCACATCAAATTGAAAAAGTGGGCTTTACACACCCAGAGTAGTAAGACTTAAGTGAGCTAAAAAAAAGTCTTGGAGTGTGCGAGTAGGCCTTTTTCACTTCGAGTTATTTTTGAATAAAAACTTGTTTGATTAATATAGAGCAGTATCTGTACTAGTAATATTTCAAGTTGAATTTTATTGATTGATATATATAAACCATAAACACAAACATTTTTTTCAAATAATAAAATATTTTAAAAATATGATCACACTATCAAAACAACAGATGTAATCAATATTTCACACCGGGAATACAGTGGTTAGAACAATACCAAAGAGCAGCCATATTAATCAGATATAAGTTGGTACTGCTAGCAATGAATAATATGTCTACAGACCCAAGGTAAACTTCAACTCAAACCTTAAAAATACATGATACCTTCTATTCGGGGCTACCCGCCTTTGTGGCGTAGTTACCTGTCGCACAAGTTTCATGTTGAGCTAGACTACCAAGGACGAGGAGATAGTGGATCGATTCAACCTTCACAATTCATAATACATTAGCTTAATTAGTAGTTAATTGTATAACCCGAGTGGGTAGCAGGACATCGTGTAAGTAAATAAAAAATATTTGGGGCAGTTTTTATGGTTGCTCTTCTTGAATAAATATATCTTAAGCACGATAACATCACACAATTTCAATGTGCTTGACATTGTAAATATATAGTAAAAAAATGCTTTTCATAGTTTTTGCTATATACTACACATATATTTTCTAAATTCTGTTGTTCAGCAATCAATAACTTAGTAGGCTACTTTTACATAGACAATGAATCTAAATTAACATATCCCACAAATTGTTTTTAGTCAAGAACACTAGCTCAAAGCACAACAATAAGGACATGAGTTTTCCGAGAATATTTAAAAATAGGTCTAATAAAAAAATCTAATATTTTTATTTAAAATATATTACTCTTACCTTTAGATGCGCTGCTTGTACTGGGAGTTGAGGTCAGCGGAGTTGGAGCTGATGCAGGATCCCCACAACTGGAGTGCTGGATGCTTTCTGGAACATGAGGACTTTGGGAGGGAGGGGGTAGGGAGGTTGAGTTGGATGTTCGGAAGACATTTCTCGGATTGTAGAGGGACCAGCAATAGATTGGATAGAAATTAAAGGGGTTTGGATTGAAAGTGAAAGGGTTTCGTTAGAGGTGGATGGTTGGGGAGTTACTGAACGGATGGGGATATGAGGGCTGCTCGTGGTTGATGTGGAGGTGTTAGTCTCAGGATGAATTTATAGTGTGAACTAAGGCAGTATCTTCTAGATAGCAAGCATCACTGTCCCAAGGTGTTGCAATTACTTCATCCAGCCATGGCTGAATTGTCAACACCTGGGCAGCAAGCTCGTCATCAGCAGGGGAGGTTTTGTAAGGTTGTTCTCCTCCTCCTGTTTTCATGGAATGCTGCCTTTCCAACTGCTTTTGTTTCCTCACTTGAGATTTGAATTTTTCCCAGCATCTGTGAACATATCACATTAACCATTTAGGACACCCCATTAGCGCTGGTTTGCAGACATTGAACCAGGTGTGTGTATATACATTTATTTGAAGTGAGAAAAAGAGGATTTTAAAACATATCAAGGGCTATAATGGAAGTGTTAGCAAATTTAATATAATTTGAAAAATAGATATTGTACTACTTAAGTTAATACATGTTGAACATTTTAAAGGTGTTATTTAACTAAAGGAACCACAACAGTTTTTTGCAACCTAAAAATAAAATGATTAATTAGTAGGCCTATACACAAATTTAGGCATAGTAGTGCCTACAGTTTTGAAAGTTATGAAACAAGTATTTACTATTGGAATATAATAATCAACAAAGTTTTTACACAGATATGACATGAGCGAAGTGAAAGTCGATGGACAATATTAAAATAGGAATGTTTAAAGAGATAATTCTTACAGCTTTTGTCACTTTTGTCACTTGCCTAGAGAAAGATTAGGCCTAGTTAATATTCACCAAATGTAATACTTTTGCGGTAGTCTACTTTTTACATCTAGTTAGTTTGTCAAACTTGGTTTTGAATAAACTTAGTTCTCAAAATAAGTAGTACGGTTTGATGAGGTGTAAATTTAAATAAATAATTACCTTTTTAGTTGGGTTTCATCCTGCTTGGAAACGTTGTAGTTGGAGTTATATTCCTTGGCTATATTCTTACAAGCTTCTTTTTTCAGAATTCGATGTTGCATCAGTCTTCTTGTTTTCGACGATGTTTTTGTATCTATGAACAAGGTCAAGAAGCACAGCCTTTTCTTTTGACGTATATGGTACAAACCCCTTGGCGGACATTTTTAACAGAAAAGATTGAGTCGCGCCAAAACTTGTAATAAATGGCGATCTTCAGCAAAACGCGTTCTGAAACTCACAGAAATAATTCAAAGCCGTGTTTCAAACTGGGTTGAGTCACGCTATGTTGCCAAATATCCTCCTCGCTAGTACAAACCTGTTACCCAGCAATGAGCCGTCTGGCAGTCACCCAGGTAGTGAATATAGGAAGGATTGTGAAACTGATACCAGGCAAGCTGCCAGAGGGAGAACTCCTAGCAATCTCCCTGGGGACAACATCTTTTCGTCTATAGGAATGGCCCTAAGACTATAAGGCCTTTGAAAAGCCTTACAATTTTGAATTCGAATTTGGATCTTGCTAAGATTTTTGGTCGATTCAAAATTGTGATTTTCATACATATAATCTTATTTTTTTAAGGAACACCTCTTTTCACACAGGCTTAAAGCTAATGGAAAGACTTGGTAATGGTATTTATGGATGGGGAGAAGGCATATGATAGGGTGGAGAGAAATAAAGTTTGGAAAACATTGAAAGAGGCTGAAGTGGAAAGAGGAGTGGTAATGAGAGTAAAGAGTATAAATGTGGTAACATGAATTGTGTTAAGACAGAAGGGCAGGATGCAGTGGTTGCAAATAAAAAGTGGAGTGAAGCAGGGGAGTGTCCCCTCAGCATTACTATTTGTAATGGTAATGGAAATGGTCATGGAAATGGTCATGGACACAGTGAGAGGAAAGGATGAAAGACATTATGTTTGCTGATGATTTGATGGTATGGGGAGCCATGATTTTTGCTGATGACTCGATGGTATGGGGGAGAAGGATGAGGAGGTACAGGAACAACTACAGAAATAGAATGAGGAAGTGAAAAAATGTTGAATGAGATTTAGCATGGTGAAATTTGAAGTGATGTTTATGATAGGAAGATAATAAATAAGGCCTAGTAAAGTTATAAGATTGAATGTGGTGAAGGGTGGAAGTAGAGAGAAAGATAAGAAGAGAGTGGCGAGAGGAGTTGTTCTAAAGGTGTGTAAGAGACCTTCTATGGAGAAAAGAAGTGTAAGGAAGTATTGTACAGGGCGTACTTTGTACCTATTGTCACAAATGCAGCAGAAACATGGAGAGTGAAAGTAAAAGAGACTAGGAAAGTCAAGGAGTATGTTAACTGTCATGAGGAGAAACAAAATTAGGAATGAAGTTATCTGGGAAAGAGTAGGATTACATGAGATAGTAGAGGAAGCAAGACTGAGATGGTATGGGCATGTAATGAGGATGGAAAGGAAAATAACAGCAAAAAGAATTATAGAGATTAGGTACTATGTAGGGAAAAGACCACAAGAGAGGACAAGAAAGAGATGGTAGGAGCAGATAACAGAAAGTGTTCAAGGGCGAGAAGAATGGGAACAATTAAAGGTGGAAGAATGGTGAAAGGACAGAGGAAGATGCAGGTATTTTATTAAACCAACCTGGCTACAAGCTGGAAACAGTATGATGATGGTGATGATATATGTTACCAAACTGTTCAAGTGTAAATGTACTCTTACAGGTGATGAGTTGTTTATTGGTTCCACTAATAGCTTCCAGGTCTCCTAAACTTGCGAATAGCTATTTCTCTATAATTTAATACAGTATTTCCAAAGTCCTAGATCTCATCCTCCGCTAAAATTCAAATTCCTGTACACCTTTAATTTTAATGGTGGAGCAACTTAACATTAAAGCTAATAACAGATCATCATTCATTTTTATTAGAAAATTGTTGCTCGGCATATAAATGATCAGAGGTCATTTTAATATTCATTAAAAGATTTACAATAAGGATAGTTGGGGCTTTATGAAAAATCCAAAAAACCAAGATAAAAAATAAGTGTTGTCATACCATTGTCATTGTTCTTGAGCAGTTTGTCTTTGTCTTGTAGTTTCATATTGGCATCTTGCAGCGCTTCAGAGAGTTGCTTTTCCTGCGCTTCAAGGTGCTTGATGCGTTCAGTTTGCTCACTCCACTGCACTTGCAGCGTATAGAGCTCTTTCTGCTTGGTATCCAACAAATGCTCCTGCTCAAGCGCTATACTTGTTCGCAGCTTCAACTAAATTACATACATGTGATAGATTACATTATTAACAAGTTGGCTATTGACTTTTATAGACTAAACAAATATATTTAATGTATTGATATTAGAGATGGGTCGAATCCACTATTTCTCGAATCCGAATATCAGATCTGAATCTACATTTTATTTTCGAATCTCGAATCCGAATCCTAGCAAATCGTTATAAATTTTAATGATTTACAAATAGACCCACATTACACAATATAGGCCTAAACTGTGAATTAAGGTTTATTTCAATCATGCTTTCAATTTTGATCAACCCTAACCCCCCCTCGACAACTACAGGTTAAAATCCAGCCAAATTAAACAATCTAGACTCATATTATTGTTTAAAAATCAAATCAATCAAAATTTGAGTGTCTTTTAGTTATTTTTAAAAGTGTTGTTAGAATGGGTTAAGTTTCTAAAAAACATGTGAAATAAACAGATTAGGCCTATGTATCCTTTGATCAACTTTAATCATTATTAAAGGATATTTAATTGTATTAAGATAGCAAAACTAAAAATACAAACGGATATTTTTAATAAAGACTAAAACAACATGCTCAACAATTAAACATACATTGGAAATAGCGAACTCAATAATGCTTAAGGGCCAGTTTCATAGTCAAATTTAGTACGCCTCAAGTGTGGCGCTATACTAAATACAAGACGACACCTAACTAAACCAGAATGGAATGGGCCAGTTTCCTATGCGAGAACGGCCCATTCCATTCGAGTTTAGGTAGGTGTCGTCTTGTATTTAGTGTATAGCCGCACTTGAGGCCTACTAAATTTGACTATGAAACTGGCCCTAATTATGTTTTTTATTATTTTCTTTTATATCCATTATCAATTTTTACGTAGAAAACAAATATATTCGAATCTTGTGATATATCGATTTCTGAGAAAACATTCTATTTAAAACATGAACATATTTTCGACTAAAATATGTTCATTCCCATTTTATAAGGCAGGACTACGTTTGAATATTTTCTACATTTACTTCAATAACATTTTTTTTTTTAAATAATAAAAACTAAGATAAAATCAATTAAAAAATAAATAATGTATTATCAAGTCGTTATTTGATTCTTAAAACTCGAGAGCGCTTAATAAGTGATCAGATTATCTGAATCAATTTTAAACAAACAATCGATATACGATACGTAGGTCGATAAGGATAAATAAACAGTTTTATCGCTGTGTGACTGTTGAAAGTATTTATTTTTCACGAAACCCAACAAAATTTCTAACTTAAGGATCGTATGCAATAAATTGGGGCTCTTTACATAGTTGTAGATAATTAAAACCAATTGGGTAGTAAGAATTAACAGTATCTTTATTTTAATCATCACTCAGGCGAGTAAACATAATATACGTCATGGCGGCCGACTTTGTATCGTGTGTAATGGCGGCTGACTTTGTATCATCCATAATGAGTTATTATTTCTGTTAAAAAAAGCCATCATTTGTTTAATTTATTTCGAGTTTATTTGTAATTATAGTTTTGATTTTCAGTTTTGAAGAGTTTTAATGTGTTTATTAAAATATTTACAAGATTATTCGTGAGGTGAAAGTTTATAAGTGAGCATGTGCCGAAACGGTTGAGTCCAAGTTTCCCATAGAGGGGGAGGGTAGGGTACAAGGCACGTAAGATTTTCCACACCTAATAATTTTTTATTTTTTTAAAGAAGATTTTATTAATGTTTATCTCTTTTGTCTGACAAAATAAATATTACGGATTAAGTTGTGCTTTTCAAGTAGGCCTAAGTAATTTTTGAATTCAACATATTATGCTTTGTTTATGAAGTGAAAGATTCGATCATCGAATCCAGTAAAACACCGAATCCTCGAATCTCGAACACTTGTCAGGATTCGGTGGATTCAAGTGGCCCATCTCTAATTGATATACAACTAGGAAAGTTCACAGGTATTAATTATGTTGAAATTCCCTTTAACTCTATATAGCAGTGGTTTTCAAGCTTTGTTTGCTTATGGCACACTATTATATGTTGCAAGTACTTGTGGCGCACTGAATGTGCATGTTTGCAAAACTACGAGAGACTTGGTTATGCACATGCGCAGTGACTTAACTTAGTTTAACAGGAAATACTTGTGTGTGTTTATACTCTGTTAGACAGCAAATTGAACTTTTGTGTTGTAAGAAATTACTAAATTCTCATTAATTACTCAACTCTTCCCATGAAAGTAAATTAATATATTAAAAAAATTATATTGAGTGGAACTTATTTTCTTTTACTACCAACCATAAAATAATGTCCAGAATTTTGTGGCACAAACTTTGAGAACAAGTGCTTTCTACTATTATTTTGTGTATAAATACCTTATAAAACATAGTTAATAGAGGTGAAACCTAGGGGTGTGCGAAGACCACTTTTTAAATGCGAAGCAAAGTTGAAGCGAATCTTGAAACTTGTGAAGAAAAATTGATGTCGAAACTACTAAGTATTTTTGTTGTTGTGACTTAAAGCCACTTTTAATTTTTAAATTAATGCACACAGGCTTACTGATAGCTTAGTAACTTATCATTAAGTTTTAATTTTTACTTACATCGTGGAGTTTATAATATTATTTTGCAAACTTTACACATGCATCACTTTTTATCTGCATTTCTCTGATAAAAATTATAAATTAAATTCCATTTCCGTTTCCTACTTTACGTATCAGCCAATTTGAATAATAAAGAGAATGCAAAGAAGCTATGAAAAACTTGTGTGTCAAAATTCACTTGTAAATTTGTCACAGATAATTCCAAAAAGATAATATATTAAGGACAAAATTGTAGACGCGAGCTGCAATGATAGCACAACTAAAGCGCTTTCTCTGCTTCATACCAGTGACCATGGTGTTATTTCTTTCTAGGTATTTTTATTTTTTACAAAATTATGTTGGCGATAGTGAGTATAATATATTAACATTTACTTACCAGTTTTTGATCCATGCTTATGTTGTTTAGTTAAATTAGTAGTCAGTGTTAAAATTATGTTTGTTAACCATTTTAAAATTATCAAATATTGAAGAATGTAATATTTAGCAAGATAAAATTAAATCATTTGATAATTTATCAAAGTGTTATCTTTCCTTTGAACTTTTTTGAATATGTGAAAGTTATTGTAAATGTTGAGGTCGAAGCCGAAGGAGATTTGACCTTTGACTTCGACTTTTTGAAGCTTCACACACCATTAGTGGAACAACAAGCCATTTAACATTCGAGGATTCGAGAAAAAATCCGATTTGAGACTCAAATCTTAATTTTTTTTTCTTTCTTTCAATTTTTCAAATTGAATTTGTTTGAAGGTTTTAATACTGCTTATTTGATGGTTCCAAACACTTTATAATAATAGGATGAACTAAACAACCAGGCCCGAGACCAGTGATATAACACTTAACTGAATGTATAAGAAAGAATGTTAACATTTAGTTATGTTTATTTTTTAATATATCAAGCTAGGATAGTATGGTATTGACACATAATGAGGATGAGGGGGGAGAGGATTCCAAGAGGATGAATGGATATGAAGTATAAAGGGAAGAGACTGCAAGGAAGACCAAGGGATAGATGGGAGGAACAGAGAGGAGCAACTGTGCAAGTGAGATGGAGGCATTTTACTAAAGAGAACCGGCCACAGGCTGGAAACAGTTAATGATGAAGATGATGATGAATTATAAAATAGTGGATTAAATCCACCTCTAATATTTGGTAATGAAATATGTATTTGTTTTTCTTGTCTGTAGCTCAAACATATAAATAGCTAATAAGTACCAAGAAAAAATAAATATTTATCAATTTTGATTATTAATTTGTATATGCGGAAAAAAAATTATTCTTAGAATTTTTCTGCATAATGCAATTTATTGAAAAGTCTGCCCAATAACTATTTAAACCAATACAACTATTGATTGATATTGTCACCTTGGAATTGGTACTGCTGAGTTCAGCTTGCAGTTTGGTGAGGATCTCATTGGCCTTCACAAGCTCATCTGACAAGCTCCTCAACGACACTTGTTTCCGCTGCAGACTCCGATCTTTCTCGGCCAGACTCTCCTCTAGATGAGCCTACAAACATTTAGTTTTAATATAAGTAGAAACACAAATATATTCAAATCTAAAATAATATATTTAACCATTTGGTGTCAAAACTAGACACCACAAAATCCAAAAACAAATACATTTATGTTTGTTATAAAACCACATTTCCCTAATTTTATACATTTGAAACATAGTACCCATACATTTTTAAAAACTGGTCTAAACACCTGAGAGTATTTGTGTACATTGTTTACCCTATTGTATAATTTTTACAAAGTAAGTAATAATGCATGCATATCTAATAACCCACTACAATAAAGTAATAATGTAGGCTAACCCAAGCAGAGATGTAGGTTGTGAGCTCTTTATAGGAAATTGAGAGGTTTCACTATTCATCAACCTATCATCGGAATAATTAAGTTTTTTGTTTTTTTAGTGTCTTACCACCTGTTGGGGTTATAAATTTATGTACTAATTAGGCTATTGGTTTTAGAAATTAGGAAGGTTATCTTAATAAGAAGTGTACCTGCATTTGCATAGAGGAAAAGTAGAAAAACCTCAGCATGCCCGACTAAGATTCAAACCTTGCTCTGCCCACCTGCGAGAGTAGCGTGTTAGACCAAATGGCTACCGAGGCGGGTAATACGAAGTTAACAATAAAATAACTAACAACAAACAGTGAAATATTTTCAAAACAAAATAACACACAGATATTGTAATAACATTCATATCTAAATAAATCACAAATAATAAGGATGGGCCATAAAATCCTTAAGGTTATTAAAGATTCAAGAACATTTTGGATAAGAAACGAAAACTTTGTTTTTCAATTTTTCAAGTGAAATTTGTTTGACAAATCTAACTCTTATTGGTGGTTCAAAACTTATCATAATATAGGATGAACTTAACAGCCTTACCCCAGACTAGTAGTTTAACACTTAACTGAATGTAAGAATGTTATAATGAATGAATTATAAGACTTTGTTAAGATTCGGATGGACATCTCGAGGTTTGGTAAAGCTCTACTCCAAGTGGTACCATGTGCTACCACCTCACCAGAGCTGCGCTGCTTTAGCTAGGGCAGTAACAACACCAACCCCTCTCTCCCTTCCTATACTCGCCTTCCTCCTTTCAGAATGTCCTTTACTCCAGGCAGCCACCACCACCCATAATCCTTTCAATTTTGTTGCTTACTACACAACCAAAGAAAAGCTATCATGATGATGCTTTCTAAGGCAGCGGTTAACAAACTACGACCTGCGATCCACATGTGGCCTGCACTCAATTGTAAGACTTTTGTGATCTTACTAAAAAGAATGTCAAATCAAAGAGATAATCAGTGCGTGATTTTAAACATGTGAAAAAGTGAACAAGCTCGATTATAATGTTCCATGTGTAAGAGCATAAGCTTGTGTTTACAGTAAGAGTGGACTTTGTACTGGGTGTACGCATGTATAATAATAATAATAATAATTAGCTGCACGTGTGAAGGGACATATTGGAAATAATATTGTTAGATGTGTTGTCGTTTTTTTGTCAAACATTTATAATTAAAATACAATATCCTTTATAAATGACCCACAAACTATTAATTATATCTTCCGTGTTAGTTATTATTATTATTATTATTATTATTATTATTATTATTAGCACCGCGTCTTACTACCCGTTCGGGTTATACGCACTTACGCTAATGTGTAATGGTAGGATGATTGTGAGATGAAATGAAGGACCTACAGTTTAACGTGGAATCCGAACCACGGTGGAGGTCTGGCATTCCTCACATTCACAAGATGTCTTGTCAGAGGTAAAGGAAGGGTTTGGTAATCAGATAAATCTTTGCCGGGACCGAGGATCGAACCCTGGCCGCCAGCATAGAAGTCTGACACCTTACCCCTAGACCACCAGGTCACCTCCGTGTTAGTTACCAAGGTAGTTGAGAGGAAGTGATCCTGCATTAGCGCATAGAGAGGATGGCAAAACCACTGATAAATCACATGTGATAAGCCCCTCTAATTCACCCGAACGAGGTTCGAACCTCGACCTCACCGACAACAGCGATAGAGTGCAATGCTATACTAGCATATTAGTCTACTCAACCACTGGTGCGGGTAATATATATGTTACAAACACCAACACTATACAAAATAGTAACAAAATAGGTATTATTTTTTAACTCGCTTTTTTCTTTGGTAGTGTTTCTCCAAGTGTTTTAATTTTTTTTAGCTGATTTCCTGTTGAGTAAAACAGGATTTTCTGTTTACCTTGCGGGAGTATCGCCTAGAATAATTTTCTTTGCTATAAAACATCATTTCTATACAAAAGGCTTTTACCTAATCAAAAAAACACTGTAGATTGTCACACAACTTATTGATAAGGTAAACAGAATCAAGCCTACTCTATAAATAAACTTTTAACATAGATCATGCAAATACATCAAAAGGAACTTTTTCAAAAACTGAGGTTTGGAGGTAATAGTAGTAACAAGGTCACAGACAGTTAGTGTGCAGTCCAGGGTTTTACCTGAAGGAGAAATAAATGTTGGAAGGGAAGGGGGAGTAGCATGGTTTACAGAAAAAAAAGATGAAAAGATAGTGAATGCCAAAGAGGGGTTGGGGTGGAGAGGGGGAGGCGCTTCTGAAGACAGAGCATTCTACCAGGCAGCTACTGAACTTTTTCAACAGTTCAGACATGATTTAATTTGAAAATATCAAATTTTGTGCCCGTTATTGTATTGTAAATATTTGTCGTGTATGATCGAAAATTATCTTATTCTCTATAATAATATGATAACTTCAAAACTATATTCGTGTATTTCATGTTTTATTTCATTTAAATTTAATTGAAATTACGTCTTATTGTAAAAACGTAAATATTAACTTGAAACTTTTTTATTAATATAGTGCATTTTAAATTTACAAGTTTAATATAATACAAAAAACCGCATGTTGTTACTATGTATATTTTCTAAGCAATAGAGTGCACAACTTTACCGTTTTTATATAGTAGGTGTCCCTCCGAATCATAACATTTAGTTTCTATTTGTATTTTATATTATTCTATTATATTTATATTTCCTCTTATGTTAATTAACTATTGTTCCAAGATTCAAATTTGGATTAGAGCTTCAGTTCGTAAAATAGTAGACTCAACCTAGCTCTAGAAATAAACATGAGTGTTAGTTCACAAAGTTTAAACAAATTATCCACAAAAAGTGTGAATGTTTCCAAGTGTAAGTTTGTCAACTATTCAGACCTCACCGTGCACATTTCCGTGTAGCCCTCCACACAACCTTGCATTTGCCTTGTACAGTTGACACCAAATTAAAATGGAGGTAATAAAAACAACCTAGAGTTGAACAACTACACCTATTATTTTGGAAAGTCTTTTATTAAACTAACAATTTTTAACTTTTTTACTACATTCATTCTTACTTTCTTAATATTATCTATATTTTTAAACATTTTAACTATATTTTGTTGTCATAATATAGAAAATATAATTAACTTATTCAAAGCAATATGTGGCATATTTATGCAATAAAAAATATATTTTAAAACATGAAGGGAAACCACATGATTATGATTACTATAATGGAAAGAAATATCTGACACCAAGATATTGTCTTACTTTTTGTTGATTAGCACTTCGGAGTAACTCCTGTTGTTTGTTGAGCAGTATTACTTTATCCTTCACTTCCTAGAACAATTAACAAAATGATGACAGTGTCCTAGAAACAATATATGAATTTGTTCGACGAGACATTGTTTTAAAAGTTATTACTTACTTATTCTATGGCATCAGGAACTCGAAAGTTCATTGCCGCACTTACGAAAGTATGCCACCTAGCCCTATCTTGAACCAAGGTGGTCAATTCCCTGAATAAAGAAATATGCAACCCTTTACAACTAAGGATGTGGGAATGGACCCATTAATATATCATCAAATCCAGACAAGCCCCTAACCTCAACCTTAGGTAATTCCTCTCCTTCCTATCAGCACACTTATTATTACAATTTCACAATAATAACACAGTATATAACACCATTTTTAGTTTTTCTATCTATTTATCCATAGTGCTGACATCTATACAGTGATATCATAACTGAAAAACAGTCGGCTGTGGACAGTCAACCTCACAGTTCAACCAAGAGCATCAGTCTACTCTCGTGACCTGATGAAGCTGTCAGTGACAGTGAAAACTTGTCCTTAAAAATGTGTTTTGTGTGTTTTTAGTGTTCTATCTAAACAATTTCTACTCCAGTATCACACGGGTAAGTGAGCTGGCTAGACCTCCTAATTTAAACTAAGATTTATCCTCGTGCTCTATTCCAAAGAAGCTGTGATTAGTAATTTTGAAAGGGCCAGTAGGGTTCAAGGGTATTGCCCTCAGCTTGGTTTTTTGCCCAAACAAAATTCCACTATACACCTACTGAAAATTTTCACCGCCTAGTCATTTCAATATAGTTTCAATCTTGAAATATTTTTGTACCTTGGAGAAAATAACAAAATAGTTTTACCCTAGATACAGTCCTTAAAAATATATTTTTTAAATTCCAATATAATTTGGGTATTTTGTATGTAGACTACAAAAGGTAAAACTCCAACTAAATCTCCAAAATTTAAATTAAAGAACAATATCTCTGAAAAACTAAGAAATTGATCCATATTAAAAACAAATTAAAAGATTGTTAAAAGTTTCAAACTTATTTCAATAATCTATACAATAAAATGAATTTGTGCCTAATGGCTTGGAAATGTATAACAAGACAGTGTAGAAACTGTAGTGATGTAAAGTAGGTGATAGTGAAGGAAGCCAACCCTAAAGGAGAGTTATAAAATATGATTTTGGTAGGAAGAACAGTAGAAGTTAGTTACTAAAACTATTTTAATATATTCATACATCAAGTCGTGTTGTCTACAGCTGTCACTTTATTAACAATATCTATAAAAACACAAATGGTATGATAAATTGTTATCAATGTTGACCAAAAAGAAATATGTTTGAATTTTCTCCACTATTCTTCCAACCAAAATCAGGGTATGGGTTAGACCTAGATAGGAACAGTGACTTTTCACACTCCCAACTTCTTCATACTTTCACAGTTACACATTGTTTTAATTTTCTGATTTATTCCTTTTTAATATTAAAGGACACATCTCAAAACAATGTGCAACTGTGAAAGTTTTGAAGAAGTGGGAAGTGTTAAAGTTTAATAAGATATATAAAAGTGTGTTTATATCTAGGCCTAACCTAACTATCCTTTCAGGTTGGCTTCCTTCACTCTCACTTACTTTGTATTGTTCTACAGCGTCTCTACACTTGTTACAAATAATCCATATATATGATAATGCACGTAAAGCCAACCCTTCTGTGAATCTGGCCTATTTAATAGTGTATAGCTTACCTATTAAGTATCTCTATAAGGAAAACCTCTTTTCCCTTTATGAGGTAATTTATTATATTCTTTTCTCTTTATGTAAAAGTCATATTGTGTTTGTCCTTTTTAAATGTGTTTATCCACCTTTCCTTTACCTATTACATAGCAGGTTAAGTTGGTGTACCTGCTCAAGCACTGCAGTCCGCGTGTTTAAGCTATTGATGACCTTCTCTTTCTCATGGTAGTCGGTGTCCAACTTGACATTCTGTTTGCGGAGAGACGCACATTCCCGCTGGATTTGGTTCAACTCTTTCTCTAACAGTTCCAACTGTTTTGACTGCTCCCTTCACAAAGAGACATAATGTCGATGTCACTCTTAAAGTAACATCGCAAAGCTCAGAGAGTGAAGACATTACCATGACCACTATAAGGCATTGTATTTTCACTTATATTCAAAATAAGCTCTGAAACAACACGTGTTCAAATCAGAGAATATAATATTTTTTAAATCACAAAACAACAATAAATATTTGAACTTTGCACATTCCTACTATAATGTAATCAAATTCTCGTGCATGCACATAGCCATGACTCGACTTTGGCTAACAGCATGCAGTAGAGAAATGGAAAGACAACATGAAAACCATATGTTGACCTTGAGGATTGAGATTAGTATGCCCAACTGGGACAACTGTGTTAAAATATATTCGCGGTGTGTATTAACTGGAAGAAATGTGTTATTTTGACTATTGTGAATAAAAGTTGAGTATTTTTTTAAATTCCCTGATTTTTTTTACAGATCAATCAAATTCCCTAACTTTTCCCTGTTTTCTGGGTCGCTAGACACACTGATATCTAACCTCACCGGCAGTAGTTTGAGTGCGAGCTAGACACTAGTGTGCTGAGTGTCGTACAAACTTCCTACCTGTTGACGGAATCAGACTGACACTGTTTCTCAAACAAAATTTGGTTTTGTAACTTCAAGTTGTTTATTTGATTCTCCAACTCTTTTGTCACATGTGAGTGTCGTTCTTCCAGCTCCTGTTTCTCTGTCTCAAGTTTCTTCTGCCAGTCAAGTTGCACCTGTTAACACATCAAGTTTACAGCTAGGCTATTTATAAGAGACTAGTTGTATGAGAGAATGTGAGCTAATACAGGGTTCCTACAGTATTTGTAAGAAATTCTCCCTGACTTTTCTCTTAAGTTCCCTGACCAATTTCTCATAAAATTTCTACTATAACTTTATGATACTATGCATGTGAAAATATTAATTTATATACATTTATTTCGGCCTCCTCCTCCCCTACATCCGACCTTGCCTCACCTCTCATGAGAGAATAAGAAAGCAGACATCTTGCCAATCAGTTCAGGGAAAATGATGGAAAAATAATTAAATATGTCTAACCCTATCAAAAAGTTGTAACAAACTTGATTCACTTTGGTATCATGTGCAGAAATACGTACTTAATAACAGGCCACTAAGAACATACTAAAAATTTTGTTATCATTACAGTCTTATTTTACCTAAACTGTACATATCCTGAACTGAATAGCTCACAATAGGAGGAACTGTGTCTACTTTCATATTATTCATGTCTCAAGTCAATTTTCTTTTTATTAAAATTATCAAAAGTCATACAATAAGATACTATACTATAATTAATAAAGTGAAGCTTGTTTCTTCTTCAGTTCTTGCAACTCCACTTCTATTGCTTCTCGTTTCTCTTCAGTTGCCATCATTAATTTTTTCCTTTTTCCTTCTAAATCTTTAACATGTATATCTAATTTCCTCTTTTCTGCCTTCTTCTTGCCTTCTTCACTTCTTTCCTGCTTCTTCATCTCCAAATATTCATGATAGATTTTCCGAGCACCTCTCACGTAATCCAACATCTTTTTGCTAATGTGTATGTTTTTAATCCGTCCTGCTTCTTGTATCTAATCATGAATGTGATGCTGTGCAGTGACTGTTTTTTCATGAATATTTTCAACCAGTTAAGATTTATTGACTGAAAAACCACCTTCAACAGTTGCATTCCCATGCGACAAGACAAGGCAATTCTTTATTACTTCCCAAAGATGTTTGTAGTTTGCATCTCCTATTAGAAAGCTACCATAAATAGTGTCAAGTCCTACTTCATCACTAAACTGATCACAAGGATGAAATATTTCTTGAAGCTGAGACTTTTTGAGGTTGCAAAAATGCAAGTATTCTTTCTTGGCATTTTCAGCCAGAACATCATTTATGATGTTGGCATGGTTGAGTTCCTCCAAAAGAAAAGACAATCTCTTCTGGCCCAGTTGAGGTCAATGTTGAATAACACAAGGATCCAATGAAGACAAACCTCTCACAGCTTTCTGTTTTAAGGGACTTCTTTCTTGTAGTTTTGCGATCATGGTGGTTAACATTCTGCGGCACTTGTGTATAAATTCTAGTTTTTGTCTTTCTGTTACTGTGATTGCAGTTTCTCCTAACAAACCTTTTGTTGCAAATCTTACATCAATATTTTTGCTAAGGATCAAATTTTCTGATTTTTTTGTGTCGATAGACAGTAATTTGGACCTGTGCACTTCATCAGATCAGGTTTCACGCAACGATTCATAAGGTATCTTAGAAGTTTCTCTACAGCTTCAAAAAGATATGGAGTCATTAGTTTTGATGCCTGGAACCGTTGCAGGAAAGGCCGACATTCATCTGCAATTGTCTTGCAGAAAGCTAGTTTACACTTTAGGAATGGATCACATGTTGCTCTTTTCAGTGTCTTTACAGGTTTTGTTTTAGGAAGTTTTGCTTCTTTGAGAAACTTAAAAACATGGTCCTAAATTTGTAATGCCCTTTGAAAGCACTTTGCATTCTCTAACCACCGCACACAACAGAACTTCAATGGAAAAGATGCACATCCTGTCAACTGGGTAAACAATGCTCGACGAGCTGGAGAGTCAGTGAACAGGTAGTACATGTGACGCAATAAGCTACTTATATCCCATTCAACAGACTCCACTCCTGTTCTCAAGGAACCATGAACAGCATGAAGCCCACATGTTCCCAGATTTAGCAAACTACATACTTCATTGTCTGTGACAGATTTTATGTGTTCCTGAAGAAGTGTTATAAACTTTAAATTGACATTTGGGCCATCCATTGACACTTGTATCAACTTAGAGAGTGGAAGAGGAGAAATACCATCCAGAAAATGCTTCAGTAATTCTTCAGCGGTGCTCCTATCGAAAAACACACTGTTTAAGTAACGACTGATGACTTTATGATTTTCCTTGTCCCAGAATCTTATTACAATGTCCATTTGTCCTCTTTGAATAACTTTATTCAACGCTTCATCAAAACAAATTACAAAGTTGTTACATGATTTTAGGTGGTCTGGTAAATTATTATGAAAGAATGGAGCCAAGCCATGCACAATGAAGTATGCAGCCTTGTCTACCAAGGGTAAAGGCATTGGCAATGGAGCACTCGGGAAACATCAACTGAAAAATTGTACTTAAATTATTGCACAAATTGAAAGACATTTTTTTGTAAACAACTTGCATAGCCTAAATTACTTCCGCCTTAGTTATATCATCTTTTATAACGAAAGTGTCATGGTTTCTTCGAGGCACTACACTAATTTCACTTTTGGCAACAGCTTCCTTCTGCGGCTTTACGATTTCCGATGAAACAGAAAAACTCTTCGAGTAACCAGCCGAATCACCACTAGTTAAAATGTCTGTGTTCCAGAGATTCTGTTGAAACAGGGGAGCTCGATGAACCTGAAACACTTGACTTTTTAGAGAAAAAAGTCAACAGAGAGCGTTGATTTGTCAAAGTTTCAAGAGTTTTGATATAAGTTGGTCCTTTTGCATGAGTAGCTAATGCTTGCTTTCCCATATTACTTAGGTTTATAATTTTTTTGCACACTTTACAAAATGCCTGCAACTTATTACATTCAACGCTACTGATCCAGTATGAGAATTCAGGAAAATGCTCTGGGCTTAGCCAGAGCTGGTTAAAAACTGTTTTTTTGTTAGACATTGCTGGTGTAGCCGAATCAGTCCTAATTCACTGTATCCAACGATAATGATGCCAAACCTTGAACAAGAACCAAAACAATGGATCACTAACGTCAAAAGAATTGTCATGTGCAGGCCAAGAGATTTCTGCATTCACCTTCTGAAATAAAATGATACCAAAACTTGTGTTAAAGCAAGTTTGAGCATGGTAAGTGCCCCTCAGCTTTCTTCATTAAAAATATTTTCGTTGTTTTTTTCTAAGCGTGACATGAATTGTCCTTTCCCTGACCTTTTTAAAGCTTCCCTGACTATTATTTTTTTCCCCAGACTTTCAAGACCGTAGGAACCCTGTTAAATACTTGGGCTTGCCCCATCTTAAGTTATAAAAAAGATCAGGTTGTTCTCACATCTTTTAAAAAACATTTATTAAGCAATTTGGAACTGTGGAAGTGTTACTGAAGAAAACAGCGTTATTACACCTCAATGTAAATAAATTACACCATCCAAATTCCTGGTTATGAAACAATGATTTCTGTTAAGTGAGTAAATTCAGGAATTTACCTCTCCACTACATGGTATAAATGTCATCTTACATGATGATATACCTAGTCATACTTATATTTAAGTTAATTTAATTGATTAAAATGCTTAAAAATTAATCTTAAAAGTGTTAAAATGTAAATACATTAAATTCTTCCCTTATCATCAATTAAACAAATTATTGGATTGTTTTTATGGGATATGCCCCTTTTTTTTAGTAAGAAAGTGAAATCAATTGCACCATCAAAATTATGGGCAGTCACAGTAGATTTCACACCATATATCCTTGCTCCTCCAAAAGATAAAAAGTAAATTTTAAGTGAATATTTATTCTAAGCAGATGAGGATTGTGTGGTACTGAGGCCGATAGCTTAGCCAAACTAATAAACATAATAATAGCCATACTCCACCATTAATAAACATAATAATAACCATATTCCACTGTTAAACAAAGAAAAAACAATGGTTCCATGTGTTTGAATTTGATACACATCAATAGGATGATAGAAGAGCAAGGCCTACAAACTTACCAGAAAAATAGAGACCTCAAAATTCAAGATCAAAACACAACAAAACCCATTGTAGTAAATTTCAGGGCACAAAAGGCCTCTTTATCGGCAGAAGAGAAAAAAAACAGTGACTGGACTGAGGCTAAGGATTGATCAGTGTTGCTTGGATTCGGTAGTTGCCTGTTAAAACTTGTGTCTTTTTTCTTGAAGGAAGATAGATACAAGAGGTGTTCAGAAAGAATGGGTCAGTTAGCTATTGAAAGTTTAAAAAAAATTGTTTTTCAAATTGGTATTACTGCCAAACTAATCAAAGAACCTAATCTATTTTTCCACATAGTCAGTGCAGGAATTCAGACATCGGTCATAACGTGGCAATAACTTGTGTGTACCCATCTCATAGAAGCTTGTCGCCTGCAAGTTTAACCAATACCAGACCAACTTTGTAAGCTTATCACTGTCCTCAAAGCATTTTGAACCAAGGGATTTCTTCAAGCGTAAGAACAAGCGGTAATCACTTGGCGCAAGATCAGGGCTGTAGAGCAGATGATTGAACACCACAACCAAACTCAAGTAGAATGATGGTGTGTGATGATGCGTTGTCATGCAGGAGAATGTCAGATGACAACATACTGAACCTTTTTTTCTCAAAAGCACTCCTCCAAACAAAACACTTCAGTGTTGATCATTGTCCCATGGATTAAGGAAGCAGAACTACCTTCAGATTACAACAGTCGCCATCATCTTTATGTTTAGAAACGTTTGCTTGTATTTCTTTGGCCTTGAGAGCCTGAGTTCATCCATTTCATGGACTGCTGTTTTGTTTTGACATTAGCGTGTGAAATCCAGACTTTATTTCCAGTCATGATGTCATCAAGGAACTTGTCACCAACAACCATGGAGCATTCATTACATTACATAAACTTGACAAAGATGAGAATGTATGTCTACTGCCTCTGTGTTTTTGCGCGAAGAAATTTTATCACCTTACAAACCTCACATGCGCATGTGCCAACATGGTTACGCCCATAACATGGTTGCCATGATCAATAGACTCTTATTTTATGGACACCTTTCATGGATACATTTTTTTTAAATCTATCAACGCTATTTTGAAGAATCAAGACAAGTTTGAACAGGCAACAGTAAGCATTGTTTTTATATTAATAATCTAGTATTAAATTTATTTAACAGTATAAAAAACAGCTAATTTTGAATATTGGTTGATTTCATAACCAACATGTTGAATTGATAAATGACTATCATATAATGGCTCTATACATATGTTTGGTAAGAGAGATAGTCTTGAGACTGTGGGTGTATAGACCATTTCTCTAAAAGAACATGTCTAACATGTCTGTTAAAATAAATTACTTAATCTACATAATGATAAAACGTGTTGACAATGGACTAATTATTATGTTGTAGCATTTGGCTACAAGAAAAATGAGAATAAGTCAACGATAACAAATACTCACCCCATTCCACCATACAGACAACTGACCAGCTCCAACTAAGAATCGAACCGCGCCCGCTAGGGGTCACCATGTGCTCAAGCCATTCCAAAGAACTTGAGAAGAAAAGATATGTCTGTCCCGCAAAATGCCCAAACATTCTAATTGCCTCGAGAAATGAGTAAAAGCTCGTTCTGTGACTCGCATTTCCCTCCCGGTGTATGATACGCTTTGGTTCCCCTCCCTTTTTGTTCCTTTGTTTCGTGTTCTCTGAGTTTTGCAAATCGTATATAAGACCAGCGTAGGAAAGCGTCTGGCACTATTGGACATTGGTCGGACTTAGTCGAATGAAGCCGAGGATGCAGCATTATTTTTAAACAAATGTAGGAGTAGATTTCTTTTCGGCGTTAATATTTTTTATTGTTATTTTTCAAAATTCCCTTTTGGTAGGTTATTATTATTTATTAGTAACTGTTTGAAACTTAAAAAACTTAAATTTTTCACATTGTATTGAAATAGTCAAATTTATAATTTTTAGTAACTGTTTGAATCTTATAAAACTTAAATTTTTCACATTGTATTTAAATGGTCAAATTTATTTATATCAGTATGTTTGTAGGGATAAATTTTGGGCTATCACTATTGAGCTGATAGATAAAAGAATATCTAAAGTATAAATTTTGAATCTCGCCTTTTTATTATGCTGGTTAGATTTATTTTTTTGTCTACGTAATGTTTAAGTTAGATGTTCTTATTCATTTTTCTTGCTTACTTTCCTGTATGGTTAATATTGTGATTGATAAATTTAGGGTAATATTATGATTTTATGTTATTATGGGATATATTAGATACTTGTGGACAGTGCTCATTTTGATTATCTTGGATAATTATGAGTAATAGATTGCAAATGTTAGTTAGTTACATGATATATATATAATATATAAAAGATATATTTGAAATTTGTGGACGATGCTCATTTTGAATATTAGTAATAGAATGCAGACGTTAGATAGTCATATAGTTCGTATTAGGATAATATTGAGTAACTTCGTATGCAAAGTTCAGGTGAGACATAATAAGCTAAATTATTCTGTGTTGTATATATTCTAAAAAATAGATGTTAATTGAAAGTAAAGGCAATCTTAACTTAAATCCTTCTAGCTCATTGCAGATTGTGAATTTAATGAAGGAGCTATTATATATTTTTACATAATACTTGTAACTAGTTACATAAATATATAGATTTATTAATTTATTTAATTCTGATATTTATAATAAACATATACATGCACTTCTTGTAATTTATTTAAAGTTATGGTTAGTGAAAATACCCTTAGTTTTAGAAACTATCTCTGTCCTTCCTTAATTTAAAATATTATTATTATTATTATATTTCTGGAGACCGACCATCATGTTCTTCCCGCACCTGGATTGAGTTGCGTGCCCTGGGTTTCTGTTGTGCACCCTACATTCAAAACTATTAGTCACACAATTCACTCCTATTGCTTTCGTTATAATATTAACTTATTTTTATTAGATTTGGACCCTTTTTGTAGGATTTTGAGATATTTAGGGTTCAACGTAATTTGTTTGATTTAAAGTAAAAAAATAATTATTAAACCTAAGGACCATATTTGCTATTTGAAAACACATCTTACTAGAATTTTGCTCAAAATAAATAAATGTGAGATGATAGAGTGGACTGACTTGAGCCAATCTATCTTGTCCCTGTGCCAGCTCTGTCATGTGGCGGACATGAAACTCGGTCTTCTCCTGGTTCCATTGCTGGTGAAGCTGCTCAACTTCCTTGCACTTAGTAGACAGCTTACGCATGGCTTCAGCCAGCTGGCTTTCAGATCTTGACAGTTGCTTCTCACTCCTCGACACAACTTCCTGAAACAATGAACATTCCCTTGAACTTGCTATAAGTTTGACAGTTGTGTCTCACTCCTTGACACAGCTTCCTGAAACAATGAACATTCCCTTGAACTTGCTATAAGTTTGACAGTTGCTTCTCACTCCTTGACACAACTTCCTGAAACAATGAACATTCCCTTGAACTTGCTATAAGTTTGACAGTTGCGTCTCACTCCTTGACACAGCTTCCTGAAACAATGAACATTCCCTTGAACTTGCTATAAGTTTGACAGTTGCTTCTCACTCCTTGACACAACTTCCTGAAACAATGAACATTCCCTTGAACTTGCTATAAGCTTGACAGTTGCTTCTCACTCCTTGACACAACTTCCTGAAACAATGAACATTCCCTTGAACTTGCTATAAGCTTGACAGTTGCTTCTCACTCCTTGACACAACTTCCTGAAACAATGAACATTCCCTTGAACTTGCTATAAGCTTGACAGTTGCTTCTCACTCCTTGACACAACTTCCTGAAACAATGAACATTCCCTTGAACTTGCTATAAGCTTGACAGTTGCTTCTCACTCCTTGACACAACTTCCTGAAACAATGAACATTCCCTTGAACTTGCTATAAGCTTGACAGTTGCTTCTCACTCCTTGACACAACTTCCTGAAACAATGAACATTCCCTTGAACTTGCTATAAGCTTGACAGTTGCTTCTCACTCCTTGACACAACTTCCTGAAACAATGAACATTCCCTTGAACTTGCTATAAGCTTGACAGTTGCTTCTCACTCCTTGACACAACTTCCTGAAACAATGAACATTCCCTTGAACTTGCTATAAGCTTGACAGTTGCTTCTCACTCCTTGACACAACTTCCTGAAACAATGAACATTCCCTTGAACTTGCTATAAGCTTGACAGTTGCTTCTCACTCCTTGACACAACTTCCTGAAACAATGAACATTCCCTTGAACTTGCTATAAGCTTGACAGTTGCTTCTCACTCCTTGACACAACTTCCTGAAACAATGAACATTCCCTTGAACTTGCTATAAGCTTGACAGTTGCTTCTCACTCCTTGACACAACTTCCTGAAACAATGAACATTCCCTTGAACTTGCTATAAGCTTGACAGTTGCTTCTCACTCCTTGACACAACTTCCTGAAACAATGAACATTCCCTTGAACTTGCTATAAGCTTGACAGTTGCTTCTCACTCCTTGACACAACTTCCTGAAACAATGAACATTCCCTTGAACTTGCTATAAGCTTGACAGTTGCTTCTCACTCCTTGACACAACTTCCTGAAACAATGAACATTCCCTTGAACTTGCTATAAGCTTGACAGTTGCTTCTCACTCCTTGACACAACTTCCTGAAACAATGAACATTCCCTTGAACTTGCTATAAGCTTGACAGTTGCTTCTCACTCCTTGACACAACTTCCTGAAACAATGAACATTCCCTTGAACTTGCTATAAGCTTGACAGTTGCTTCTCACTCCTTGACACAACTTCCTGAAACAATGAACATTCCCTTGAACTTGCTATAAGCTTGACAGTTGCTTCTCACTCCTTGACACAACTTCCTGAAACAATGAACATTCCCTTGAACTTGCTATAAGCTTGACAGTTGCTTCTCACTCCTTGACACAACTTCCTGAAACAATGAACATTCCCTTGAACTTGCTATAAGCTTGACAGTTGCTTNATATATATATATATATATTATATTTCATCATAAATTATCCAAACTGTTTTAAACAGTAAAATATTTAAAATGTTGATAAGTGTGTTAGTTATAACTATGACCACCGGATGCTTGCATCATGAGGATTATTATCTTTGCTTGCTAGTTTATATATTTAATGTTGTTTCAAAAGCTTGGGTGTTATTTTGCTTGGAAACTGGTGTTTAACATCATCAGTTTACAGTCTTTGGCCGGGTCAGTTTAGTAAAATGCCTCCAACTTCCTCTATCCTTCCACCATTCTTCTCCTCTCACTGGCACACTTTCTGCTATCTGCTCCTACCAACTATTTCTTAGCCTCCCTTGCAGTTTTTTTCCCTACATACTTCATTTTCAACATTTTCTTTGGCTTGCTCTTTTTTCCCAACCTCATTACATGCCCATATCATCTCAGTCTTGCTTCCTCTACTATCTAATTTACTCCCTGTACCCCCATTCTTTCCCTGATAACTTCATTCTTAATCTTGTTTCTCCTCTCGTGACAACTAACATACTCCTCCACTTTCCTTGTCTCTCTTACTTTCATTGTCCATGTTTCTGCTGCGTGTGTGACAACAGTTACAAAGTACGCTCTGTGCAGCATTTCATTGGCCATGCAGGTCTTATTTAGTGAAGATGTCAGTTTAGAGTTATCTAGTAAGTGATGTTTAGATATATTGGTAGGCAACAAGCACAAGTCTTGTTTTGGGACTGTATACTTTTAATTATTTAGGCTTTTAGTGCTCATGTTGTTGCTATGTTTGTTTGAATGTTTGGGAAGAGTCATCTTCCTTATATTTATTAGTATATATGTTATGGGTGATGTGCGAAATCAGGATATGTCAAGATTAGCCGGGAAATGTCAGCCTTAGCCAGGTGCAGTGGATAGTCATAAATAAAGGTAATTTACCTCATTTAAGTGACATTATTAAGATAATATCAACACTAGCCAGCAAGACATGGATAACATGGAATAATATTTGTAAAACTAAGCACATTTCAATACAAATTTTATTTTGAAACAATATTTCTAAGATTGGAGAGTAAATTGAATTGTAGATGTGCACTAACATTCAAAATGCCTCTTTTTTTTTCACTAATCTAACCTAGCCTAACCTAGCCTAGCCTCAATCATAGAAATTGCCACTATCAAAGTGCGGGTGAATAATGTCACTATTATATGGATACACTTCGAAAAACAAAATTCAATCCCCTCTCACTCAACACAATTTATGTATTTTGGATAACGTCAACTTTATCCGGGTTCTGACTTTACTCGCAGCATAAACACTAATCATTATCTGCCCGTTTCCACCCTTGTGCATAATATTATAACTAGTTATTTTATTTGCGCAATTGATAGAATTATCTCTTGTGTAAATCCTTGGGATATGCAAATTGGTCTTTTATAGTGAGTGTGGCCTTCACCAACAATTTTTCCTGTTCAATTTACTTAGTGTCAGTGTTTAATACTTTTTGTTTGAAATGTTATGTTTTCAGATTACTAACTATCAATTAAAATGGTTTTGATAAAGTCTCTCCTCCGTTATGCTTTATTTGGGGACTTAGACACAACAGATAATAAGGGGTCTAGAGAGGAACTATAAAAATAAAATATGTCCATCAATTCAATACTAATATTTTGTCCTTATAGTGCAAGTTAAGAATTAAATAAAGTATGTGTAAATATTGTAAAGGAAATAACATTAACATTAAATTTTAAGGAATACTGTGTTTAGTAAGCACTTATACAGTGTATGAATGAAATCTTGGCACTACACTTGAGTTTTTTTGTTCTTACCTTCAACTGTTTAATGTTGACAGCCATGAACTTTTTAATTTCCGCATCACTTCCTCCACCAATCTTAAGAGATAAATGAACCAGAGGTTTAAAGTTGTTTGTCTCAACAATCTTGAGACATGTTCGTCCCCCGTCAAGGACAGATTCCCTCTCCTCTTCTTCCAGAATCAATAGAAACCTAAAAAAAAAACGTATTTAACTTAAGGTTGCAGTTGTGCCATGTTCAAATGTAAGAAAAGAGGAGGGGATAAAAGTTTGTTGAGTTCACAACAGTGTCTGGTGTTAGAATTAGCGACTTAAGGGACTAAAAACTCCCAAATCAAAGTTTTTACAATCCATAAATACAAGTATAAATCATGCTGATATTTATTTTATTTAATGTACATCATAACATATTGAAGAAAGTACTAAAAACAGATCTCAACACGAGACAGGTACCAAGTGAGACTCAAATGGAATCGAAAAGATTCACGTCATATAAAATGGAGTAGTCAAATGGCTCCATCTGCACTGTTGCGTGATATAGTTCAACTTTAATTTAAAGGATTCCACCGTGCATCAAATGGTTTTATGGTGTAACCTGGATATGAGATTGGAACACTACTATCAAATGAACTTGAGAAATTAATTTCAAGCTGAGTTCCACCGCTCTAATACCACAGGTATTATTATTATTACCACAGTGTCTTACTGCCCGTTCAGGTTATACGCACTTACGCTAATGTGTAATGGTAGGATGATTGTGAGATGAAATGGAGGACTTACAGTTTAACGTGGGTTCCGAACCACGGTGGAGGCCTGGCATTCCTCACATTCACAAGTTGTGATTACTACATGCCTTGTCAGAAGTGAAGGAAGGAAGGGTTTGGCAATCAGATAACCACAGGTATTAAAAAGTTTCAAGACTGGTTCTGTAAAATTGATATAAATTACCTGATTTAAATTTGGCCACTATCTTCTTTGAAGTAGTCTCCTTGTGCGGCAATACATCAATCCCAGTGCTTTTACCAATTTTCAAAAGCTCCCTGGAAGTCTGTCTCGAAGCATGCACAACACTGCCTGTGATTCACGCTTTATCTCATTCACAGTGTTGAACCGACGACCCTTGAGCTTTAACTTAATATTTGGGAAGAGGAAGCAGTCACAGTGGGCCAAACCCGGCGAGTACGGGGAGTGAGGAACTATGATCATGTTGTACCCAATAAACTAACACATTTCCCTCACTGTTTATGCAGGTGTGTTGTCATGTTGGAGCGCCCGATTTGCCCACACGCCACAGTTCTAATTTTTTCCACCGAAATATCCCCCATTAGATGCCTCTGAACAAGACAGTAGAACTCTGCGTTGAAAGTCTGACCATTGGGGACAAATTCATGTGCACAATCCCACGAATGTCAATTAAAACAATGAACATGCACTTGGTCACACTCCTGACCTGCCTCACCTTCTTCACTCTTGAAGATCCGGGGCTCTTCCACTGTGAAGAATGTTGTTTGGTGTCCGGATCATAACTGTAGATCCAACTCTCGTCCCCAGTGATGATCCTCAACATAAAGGTTGAGTCATGCAGGGCATGTTGACAGAGTTCCCGACCAATTTCGGCACAGTGCTCCTTCTGTTTGGGGGTCAGAATCCTGGATATGAACTTGGCGACAATGCGGTGCATGTTAAAGACGAACGTGAGAATTATCTGCACTGATCCGTATGACACATTGACAATGTCGGAAATGTCCTTAATGGTCATTCTATGATCTTCAGGCACAAGTTGCCTCTGTCCACAATTTCTGGGTTTGTGCTCGTGAAAGGTCGCACTGACCTCTCTTCATCTTTCAGTGAAATTCTGTTGCTCCTGAAGCACTAGTGCCAATCAAAACACACCAGGCGGCTCATAGCTTCATTGTCGTAAGCCTGCTGTATCATTTGAAAGATATGTGTTTCAGATTTTCTGAGTAAGACACAGAATGTGATGAGCTCGAATTTGTGATCCATAGTAAAATTGCAAATGCAGTTGTGCATGTTGTCAAACAAACGTGTGTAACATAGCCACTGGTCTACACAGAACAATGCCACTTGTCATCTCAAGATAAAGAAAGACACAGCTCGCCACACCAGCATACGCATCCCCATGCTGCGCTCTATTTTCAATTTACAGAATCAGTCTTGAAAATGTTGATACCCCTTCGTAAAGATGAGACAGCTGTCTTCATGTTTAACTACCATACCTCATGTTTATGACCTGTCATATTTATAGTTTCACCTTAATTTTAATGCTTATAATGCTTAATCAAATAGGAACATATTTTATGCTATCCTGACTACAAATAGAGGTCCCTACATATTTTATTCTGCATATAAATGCAGATTTAGGGCAGTTTTCAGTTTTATTTAATATTTCCATGGTTTTGGGGCATGAAGCAATATTTTGGGTAAAATAACTTATAATTGTATATTTAAAATTTCCAGTAAATACAATACATCTATCTAAAAATATTAAAATCCTATAACCTGTTTTCCTGCTCTTCCTTCCAGCGTAATTAATGACCTGATCGAGCCGGTGTTGAGAAGATTTGTTTACCAGTCCTTTCCTTCTTTCCGTCCATTTATGTCTCCGTCCTGTTTTGCTTTTTTTGTTTTATTTCACTTTCATTGTTATCAGCCTTCCCCACAACCAGTTTACATGGTGTCATGTATACTCTCGTTGCTATGGCAACATTTTGTTAGTCTTTTGTTTCCCTCATTTTAGTCTGTTTTAACCAAACACTAGTTCAGTCTCAACATTTAAGTCATAACATTAACTTGTGTACTCGACGACGACTTTGGTAAGTTTGTTTGTTTACCTTTTTCGATTTCTCATTTTTTCAGTTTCTTTTTAGGTTTTCTCTAACTTTATCTTTCTACTCCCATAAAGTTTTTTAATAGTTTTTAATTTCATTTTACAGCACCATGATTATGGTATAATCATACCGAAACATGTCGGCCAGAATTTAATCGGCTTTCTTTTAAATGCTGAATACCTGCCCAAGGAGTAATGGGACTGAACAAGATTAAGACTTCGATTCTATACTTAAACACAGATTATTTATCATAGCGTATTACTTTACAAACCGTCTTTCACATTATTTTTGCAACATGAATTACACTACTTTCATGAGTTTGATTTCATTTAACTAGTCATCTTCAATGTTTGAATTTTAACTGTCTGTTATTCCCAATTTTTGTTCTGATATTAATTATTTTAATATGTTGTATGTTTTTTTGACTGATGGTCGCCATTTGACTTGGTAATTATTGTTATGTGCCATTGATATATTTTTAATTTTTTTCAATTTTATCTCACATATTTTATGCTTGTTGAAAGCACAGCTTAATGTGTTTTTCAATATTAAAGTATTTCAATTACAACCTGTTAATAATTTTTAACTTTTTATTAATTTCTTCAGTTATTATATCCTTTCACTTTTCTATTGCTAATCTTAAGTTTGTTTCTAAGTCTTAACTATAATCATTACTACTCCTTATTTATAATATTTTCTAAAATGAATATCTTTCATGTCCATAATGCCAGCAGTAACTTGCTTTTGTTGTTTAATGGCTGAACAATGATTCCATGTACTGCTTAGCCGTTATTTGTTGCTATGCAACTGTGATGCCAGAGTATGTGTTGACTCTGGTTACTATGTTTATGCTGGACCCATTCGAAGCGCACTAGCTAACTTTCATGGGTTGGAGTTCCAACCTTTACTTGAGAAACCAGTGTTATGTTTATGAGGGAGGGTGAGTGTGATAATCATTGAATATAAACGTTTCAATATAGTTTTCCTGATTTATTGCAGACAACAGCACAACTTTCTTTTTCTCTACCAGCGCTGCCCCGTTGTGGTCTCAACAACTACTCCCAGAAAAAGAGAGGAAAGATGGAATGCTCGCACAATTATTGTGAATTTTTATTATATGTAGCATCATTATGTTTTACGTAATACTATGATTGAATCAGTATAATTATCATCATAAATAAATGTAATTTTCTTTAGTCTAGTAAGCCAAGTCCTGATTTTTATAGGAAGACCCCTTTCAACCACCAGCAAGATTGGCATTGTATATAATAAGTTCTTATTCGAATTAATATTAAAAAGTTAAAGCTTTTAATAATACTTCTTTATGTCTTATTGTATAATTTATATTTATATCATTAATTAAACGAACTAGGAATGTAAATACAATAGTGATAATTTTATTTGCACCATTGTGATTACGCGAGTTTCCAGTTCTTAAATAACAATCTTCCTATGAAAATCAAACTCTAGAATTCTAGACACATAACTTATTGAGACATAATTTATTTAATATAATATTTTATTAAGTGCAAAAAATAACAACTTGATGGGTCACTCGCAAACAAGTCATTCAAATTTAACGACTCTTGAATGAGAGCTGTACACGAGCAGCTCTCGCTTCGTGAATAAATCGTTCATGCCGCCATGACCAATACAGTTTCTACTACCCCATAATAATGCTCGTACAAAATAAATATATTTATAAAACAAATAGCCGAAACTATTGTTAATGCATTTTAGTGAGAATAACACCACTTAGATATCATATTCTGAAAATTGAAAAATGACACCTGGACACGGGTTCGATTCCCATGTCCAGGTGTCATTTTTCAATTTTCAGAAACATATTTATGTCATTTGTATATTTAACTTAAGATCTTAATCAATGAAAGTAAATATTACACCTAAATATTCCTACAAGGATGCATCAAGTGCCACTTCCCCCTCAGCCTTTGTGACATGAGGCACTTTATGTGAGAAGTTGTGCATTTGTTTGCTGTTTCTTCACCTCTTATTTTTACCCATATGCTAGCATTATCTATCTACTCGCTTTTGGTTTTCGTTCAATGTTTGGTTTAATTCCGCTAGTCTTAGCTCTAGACATATTATCTTCTTGCTGAGCTTAGAGAGGTGTTTTCATTCTCGGCTCTTTTTTTGTTCTTGTTTATTCGTTCTGGAAAGAACCAAGAATGTCTGTCATTCTTTCTTGGTTAATATAAAAACAATTAATCTTAGATGTGTACTATCCTTACCAGATTGAAGTACTAATTCAATATTAAATTGACTATTATTTTAACATCAAAAGACATAATTAAGTGAATTAGACTCTAATGATCTTGTTATTACGCCCCACAGTTAGGGAGCCAATTATGGTGATACGCCTGGCAGACCCTATTCATCCATCTTGGGGTACTGATTGTAGTAATGCTCAGTTAGCACACAGCCGAGTGATAATTATGATTATGTTACACCTCAGCACTATAGATTTTTAGGAAAATGGTTTAATAAGTTCCCAGTCTATTTGAGTTCAACATGAATGCACTATTTATTGAGTTAAAACACACTTTTATAGTTAAAATTTTAATATTACACTGACACAGATCCTATTTGTATGGCAAACCGACGTGGAGAGAGCAAGAGCCACATCGAAGCGTCTCCAGACCCTTGCTTCTTGGACCCCTTGTCTTTAGTGTTAAAACCAACATATAAGAGAGCTCTTGATGGTTTGATGTTATGAGGGATAGCTTCTTATTGGTTGTCCTAATACTGTTTGACCTAAAAGGTGGCCAATTCATCACCACACTTTTAAATGGGCCGGACGAAACTTTTAACAAAGAAAGGTTTCCTATGTAATATATTTGACTTTACTACTGAAAATACTTTATGGGTTTGAAACTCGGTAGAATAAATAACAATTAATTAAAATTATAATAATAAAGATATAATTTGAATCAAGGCTCTTGTACTGAAAATAAAATCGTTCAATTTTGCCTGGTCATCCACAGATAAAGTATTAAAAGGAAAATTTACATATTGCTCTATAAAGAAAAAATTTATACATCATCCATGACTTTTCAAATAACTGAGAGGGGTCCAGAACAGGGTAATTACAAGACGCTAAATGCTAATCACTAAGTTTAATTATTATAAATAATATGCATAAATAATAAAATTAAAGATTCAAACTCAAGCTTTGAATAAGCTATATCAATATACTAATTTGTTCATAAGTTGAAAGAGAAACAACAGATTTGTATGCTCGGAACAAGAGCTGTGAGAACTAAAGTTAGAGCTCGCTTTTTCGCTCACCATGGAAGTTGAAGGAGTTGAGGGATTGAGAGCGAGTGTGCAGTAATGTGGTGCACGATATGACTCGAATATGAATGACTCTTTTGAATTAGCGAGCTTGCGTCATTGAGCTGTTTTGACCCATCATTAATAGTAACTTAAACTAACAAAATAAAATGGATGAGAAAGGTGAATTTGTATTTAAGGAACTGTACTAGCATTCCCTTGGAAAGAAAATAAGAGAAAGTAATGTGATTTTAACATACCACGGAGCAAATATTTCATACCTCGATGCGGAGTTGTCGTTAGCATTATGACACTGCTCAAGAAGTCGCACCAGTTGGCTCGGAAAGTGGTCAAAGTCCACGAGCAGTCCCTGTTGAGACTTGAGACTCTTGAAATCTTCTTCAGTTATCATGAGGACATGAAGAAACAAAGGGTCGTCATCGTCCGTCAATTGCAGGGACAGATTCTGCACACACAGACACAACATTACGCTGATGATGGAATACATTATGGGGATAGTACTAATCTTATATAAGTAAATCATATTTAAGCCAAGAAAAGGCTTGAAAAAAGAAGTTGTGGTTTATTGGATTACAGAAAGAAAAAACAAGTCTAGTAATAAGATAATGTAAATTGCAAGTATTTAAAAAATAAAGTATAAACAATTTTGGAATTAGAATAGAAGAGACAGTTAAAATAACAAGAAACAAATTTTAAAAATGTAATTACAATATCAAAGTATATGTGAATGGAAATTTAAGTTAGAAAATTAAGATTTTAGCTTGGCAGATGAATAATCTGCATACACCAATCATTATAATTAATGAGCATAATAAATATGAAAATTAACTAGTCTAACGGTCTTTATTTTAGCACCGTGTCTTACTACTCGTTCGGGTTGTAGGCTTATGTATTAATTATGCTACCTGATGGTTTTGAAAAAGAAAAAAAAACTCAGTACATCCGACAAAGATCCAAACCTTGATATCCTCGTCACCGGCAGTCTAGACCATGCGGCCATCGAAACGAATGACTTACATTGAGTATATAAATTAATTGTTTTTAAGCCTTATCTTATGTTATATCTCGCTCCCTACCTACCCCTTACCAATTTTTAGAATACAAACATAAAAGACTTTAGAATGATGTTCTAATAGTTTTTTAGTGTAATAAAAATGGACTAAACGCTGTCAAGTGCAATTAAAATTTATAAAAAGTTCCAAATAGATTGAAGTGTACATAAAGTGATTAAACCTAGCTAGGCGTGAAATTTTCTGAGATTAAAATGTTGATTGTTACCGTGATGTATAAAAACAATTTAAAAACAATATAGGCCTATTAATGTTGAAAGTACTAATAATAATAATATTTTAGTGCCGCGTCTTACTACCTGTTCGGGTTATACGCTTTAAGTACTAATTACTCTAATGGATTAGGAATTGGGGAGGTTGAATTAGAGGAAGTGAACCCGCATTTGCGTGGAGGGAGAGTGGAAAACCATTTAGGAACACCCCCCCCTCCCCCAGTTCACCCGACCGAGATTCGAACCTCGATCTCCCCGTCCTCAGCAGTCGAGCTCAACACGACAAGCGCGTTAGCCAACTACACCACAGAGGCGGGTAATGTTGAAAATAGAATAAGTAAATTTTAATATAACGAAAGATTGAATGTAGGCTACACACAAATTTACTAGCATTGATATTTTTTTATAATTGAAAATAATGTGTGTATGTTACATGAAAATAATCATAAAACAATATCTATATTAATGTTGAAAAGTTTATTCGGTCCATTTGAATTACCAAAATAAAATTCATAATATTTTGTTAATTAACTTATAGCCGCATCTAGATATCTTATTTTTTAAATTCAAAAAGTACACCTGAACACAGGAATTGAGTCCGAGACCTTTGATTTAGTACGTCAATGGTCTAACCACTGAGCTATCCAGAAATCATCCCGTGCCCAGGGTCATTCTTACCCATGCAGGGTGTCTACTGAGTTGAAGAAATGAAATTAGTGGCTTTTAGTGACTTTTTTGACTACAAACTTCCTTCAATAAACGGCTGAACATTATATAATGCATATATAGGCATAATTGACTCACACCCAACAGTGAACTTTAAATAGATAGCGAATTTTAACCTTGTCCTTGGCAGGGGTGCAGAATATGTCCAACCGTGCGAACGAGGTTCGGGGTAAATTAAAGCAGTCCTGGGGAAATTTGGGACAGGGAAAAGTCCAACAATTTTGTTGACATTTTTAGTACATTCTGGTTCTGATATGGTAGTTTCATTTGTTTGAAAAACTAAGGCCGATGACACTCAACACCCATACTATCAGTATGTGCCATAGTGAGGCAGTGTCTGTGTAAGCACAAAGAGTTGTGGAGTCTAGGGGCTAAGATAATGTGTCAAAGTTCTAGATAAGAAGTCAGAGGTTGAGATAAGAGGCAAAGGAAAAATCTAATAATTCAATCTGGCAAATGGCGTGATTGGGTGATGAGTCATCAGTCACCTACCCTATCGCAGATGTTTGGTAGCTATGGCGGGCAGACTGTGGAGGGTAGGAATGAGTGAGCGATGTTTTGTTTGAATTCAGTCACCCTTATATCGTGGCCTAATTACATGGTGATGTGCGTACAGTTTATTTAAACTCATGACATGCATATTGTAATAATTATGTGGCCTTGAAAGGGATGTATTTAGTGGACCTATTAGGGTTTGTACATTGTACAATAGATAAATGTTTATAAGAAATTAGATGGTTTAGTGAAACAAATGTTTATTATGTCGACTGTGTTTATTGTCAATGGTGTGGCAGACATGATAAACTATAATATCACATATCTAATAACATCCTCAAGTAAAACCTAGAATTAAGGATCAAGAGAGTATTGCAAGTTTTGTAAAACATAAATTATGTGATCAGGAAAAACTCATAGTCATAAATAGTGATAGTATTTCCCCTAGTGTGGTTGATAGTGATAGGCCTTGCAGTAGTGGTGAGTCTATGAAAAAACGAAAATTTGATAAAAATCAACAATTAAACCAAGACCTCTTGGAATTACACTCCATTAATTCTTACTCTCAAGATGTAAAATTAAATGTTGGTACCGATAACCCTAATGGTATCAATGAACAATTAATAACAATATGTAATGCACACAAGAAAATGGGAGAAAATGAAATTTTTTATAAGGTAGGTGTGCGTATAACCCGAATGGGTAGTAAGACGTGGTTCTAATAATAATAATAATATAAAGTAGGTATTATAAAAATAACTATGATTGAAAATATGTTTTAATTTGAATTTTCCAAACTATGTAACACATAATAATCCTTATTTCCTTCAGCTTCTATAAAAAAGTGCAATGTTATATTTTGAGCTGTGTGGTTTTTGGGGATTTTTTTTTTTTTTTTTTTATTTTTATTTTTT